>VDFB02197226.1:0-11577 GCA_007258455.2 Sequoia sempervirens
TGAAGAAAACATAGTTGTAGAATTTTCCAATTTTTAAGTGAAGATCCAATGGTGGAAAAGAAATATATTGCATTTTTCCCAAAACCTAAAAAACCTTAGGTAGGGTCTGTGACTTGCCCTCACAAAAAATGGTCATAACTTATTCAAATCTTAATGAAATTTGATGAGACTTGAAGAAAATGAAATTATAGTCACATGGAAACAAAATAATTTTTTTCAGATCCAAAATATATAATTTACAATCCATACCATCACATTTTTCAGACTACAAATTCTGCACAATATTGTTAGAATAGGGTAGTCTCACCAAAATAGTCATATCTCCCACAAAACTCAATAAAATTCAATGAGAAAAAAATAATTGGAAACTCGAAGCAAATATATTTCTATACATATATGATACTCCATTATATGAGTCCATACTAGGCCATACAATGCACAACTTTAGCCTGGAAACAATGTAAAAATAAGAAAATGCACACAAAATTTGAGGTTTCCATTCATCAAACTTAAAAAATAATGTCTCCAACCCCCAATTCGAGTTTTGGAGGGTTTATTTATACATTTCCAACCAAAATCCAACTATTTTCAACCACCTTTGATTAGTTTCGTTGAAAAACACCTTTAAATGACACTTCATCTATCTAATTTTGCACTTTTACAATTTTTATAATATAAAACAACTTTAAACATTATTTGACAAATGACTTAAAATATGACTTCCTAAGAATAAAAAACCTCCAAAATGTTTTTATAAACCTTATTATAATACCCAATACATAAAATAGAGAAACTATTTACAAATGGCCTCATGGAGGCAAGAAATCAAATAGGTGCTCCTCACACTATCTTTTTACTCCATTAAAAATTCCTCTCCTTGCCAATTTAGGAGAGTTGTATCACTTGCAAGGAGATCTTGTTGTTGTGGAGGTTCATCATTAGGCACATTCTATATGCTTGAAACATTTTTACCATCATCAGTGCCTCGACACTTTCATTGATAATAAAGGTGTTACCAACACTATACATGCCCGAGATTGCCCGAGATTGAGTTATGATACTGTCTTTTTCCTGTAAGACTCCAAAATAAGCCACCATACCCACAATAAAAGCATGAGAAACTAATCCCAGATGCTCTCACTCCCTCCAAAAACCCAGTAAAAAAAACCTTCATGCTTTCCACATGTTGGTCAATCACCTCCAAATTCCCCACATGCTTGGCACAAGTCATCATTATTCAACCATGTATCCAACTGCTTTGATTCATACCCTTGGTGTCTTCAACACACTAATAAAGTGATTTATAATAACATCACTTAAATTAATGTTTCTTACATTTTCAAATGGATGGAAGAAAAGAAACACATGAATCGTCTATGCTTTAAAAGACCCTAAATTTGCTCCAAATTGGGTCAAACAAGCCTATATTTTTGGCATGTGTTGGCTAACCTCTCCAACCTCCCCTATATGCTTGCATAACATAAAATTTCAAACTGCCTCCCTTTGACTTGAACTTGAAAACCAACGCTTTATATTTTGCATTCAAATAACAATTAAACTATGTGATTTATAATCACATTACTTAGCTAAATGTTTTACATCTATAGCATATACAAAAATAAAAAGGCCATAATTCAGCTAATAGGGGCGCTTATGCAAAAATCAAAAGTATTCAAAGACTTTTATGCAAACAAAATATACAAGGCATAAGGATTGAAGTGTTCACCACAACATACATTAGTTGGTTTGCAAATTTTTAAAAAGATAGGAAAAAATGCCTTTCATTAATCAGCATAGACTTAGGGTAAGAAACCCTAATCAACAAAACCAACCAAAAAGAAAACAACGCATTTCATTTTTCAGTCGAGCTTTTTGGAGAGCTCACTCTTGCCGCCAACATAGGGTTTCTAGGTGATTTCATGGAGGATTATGGCATTACAGTGGAATTTTAGACATATTTCAAAAAGATTCGACATGAAAAAGCTCATGTGAGCTTGTTGTTAACACCCTTTTTGCATTTTCTTTTCATTTTTTGTAGAAAAAAAATGCTTGTTCGAGCTCTGTAATTACATAAAAAGGTGAAAAATAATTGTTTTCTGTGTATTTCATGAATTTCTATAAGAAAAATCAAGCTTCCTTTACAAAAAGCCGCAACTTTCTTGATAAGATATGATAAACAAATTTATTTTCCTACCTCTTTTCTTGCATTCATGTGCTTTTCCTATCATGGCTTCACATTTCTTTGTAGGTAATGGAGCCTTTGCTTACCAATATCTGGGATCCATCAATATGTACACAAAACATTAGGGTTTTGGTTTTTATTTTCTTGGTCATGCCTCATATACTTTTGCAGGTATTTGGGTATCCATTACTTGTACAAGATAAAGTTTATTTTCTTCTGGGTCTTCAAAAACCCATGTCCTCACCCACTATTCTGAGCCATGACTTGTCCTTGGGGTTTGCAAGTAAAAATGCATTCTATATTCTTTTATTTCATGATTCAAACCCTAGCCTATAACAAAGGGTTTCACTTTCTCCTGATGGTTGTGAGCCACTTTTCATGTATTTTTTTATAGCAAGCAACATAGCCACTGTCACTCATTAGAATTGGCTGCAATAGTCTCCTACTGGAAGTCACTATTGGAAACAAAAAACCCGTACTTGTGGCTTTGGTTTTCACCTCAATTCTCTAGCTGCTATTGGATTCTACTTTTGTATTTAATTGACCATGATCTTGGAAACGCATTTGCTATGGCTCCAAGCACAGTTCTGGGTTCCCATTTAACATTTAGGGTGGATGATGTGGTTCAAACATAGGTGCCTAGCTCCTGATGCTTAATGAGAAAAGAAACCTTTCTAAGGATTAACACACAATGCATATATGAGGGTTTCTCCTCTCAACCTATTTGAAACACCTGTAACTTGCATTATCTTGGTCTCACAATCAACCTTGACTTAGTTTACTTTGTGATTAGTAAATAAGGTTGTTGTCTCTATTTTGAGGCTGCTCATACATTGCTTATGACATTCTTGTCTTTTCTAACTTTCATACAACAAGCATGTGGAATATCTTATATGGATTGTACACCATTTTAATGACTAAACTTTGACATCCTTGATGCTACTCATTAGCATGATTACTCATTGATTTTTTGCCAAAGTAATTGTCAAGGTCTGCAAATTTTTTTTAAAACCATTCTATGTGCAAATAATTGTCTTTTAATCACAATCCTTTATATTTTTTATTGTGGCTGCACTCTAGATAGTTAAAATATTGTGTTGCATCTAAACTCATGGTGAATATTGTTGATGGAGTGTTTTACTGCCTATAACACATATATTCATTAGATTCACTACCTCTCTTGAAAGGGAAGTTTTCCAATGACAGATTGCTAAAAATGCCCCAAGGTCTCAGTGTCGGTCACGACTTGCATGAAATTCCCTCAGTTGATTTGATGTGATTTAGCTGGTAATCACAGGGTAGACTTATGTAGTTGGATGCGAAGTGGATCTTAAAATCTAAAGTTTTTGAGATGGGACTTAAGGTGCACCTTATTGTAGGTTGAAACAACAATCTGAAACTTCAATATTTTCCTTAAGTTTTGGCTTTACAGTGTGTAATGAACCTTAGCACAGGTTGTTTCTAAAAAAAAAGGAAAAAGAGCAAGGAAGAGGGAAGGTTCTTGGATCTACAACTAACTATGAACAGTGATCATGGAGGTTCTACTATGGAGATCTTCCTTAAATAGGATTTCACTTAACTAAGAAACCTACAATATCATGAAATCTATCTGCTATCTCCCAAGGTGTGAGATGTTTTACATTCATCACCATCATGCATAGACAAGAATAGAAATTTAAGCAAACAAGTTTGACTCAATTAACTTTACAAGACCATTTACCAATATGATGGAAAAAAGTATGGATTGGAAGGCATCAACATAGCATAAATTTCTACAATCACATAATAGCATTACCAAAATATATCTAAGCAATTTAAAGCTAACTAAAGTAGCAATGAAATCTAACTAAAACATCCAATAATGGGAGATTGAATAATGAAACATGTAGAGAAACTCAGAAAATGCACCAAGTCAATGTGTTTCATTAGAAATTTATACCTTATGTCATTCACGACAACTCAAACTCTCCTTTTGAAATGAGGGCCCTATTTATAGTGTCAATAAAGTGAAGCGAATGGCTGAATTTAATCTCATTGTGTGGCAAAGATTCACTACAACTTAGGGTTCTACCTACCATCCAATATATTACAATTTAAAATATAGCCTTGTCTTTATCCCTATTTTGTCCTCTAGTGACAACACTATAGCAGTTTTGTCTTTTTGCTGATTTCCCTTTTTACTGTAGCTACTATGTCAAGAATTCTTCATTAATAATAGGGTTTCCTTCCTACTTCTTCAAGGCTACATATTCCATGAACTTCAAAATTAATGGTTGGAGTTTATCAACATCTATGATTTCAGATCACAACACTTGATAACTCCATTCTTTGGATTGCTCAGTGAGCTTTCCCCAGTCCTCTTCATATTTAACAGTGTGGTCCCAGAAGCGCTATCAATGGTTGCATCCTATTAATGCAATATTCAACAAACTACTGAAACATGGAAACCTCTTCAGATGTGGGTGATCTTATGCGAAAGAGGAATCTCCAGAGAGAGCTGGTTCTCCGAATGATGAATTCTATTCTAAAATAGCCAGAGGAAAAGGATGAGAATAACTAAACATAAAACCTATTTCTAAAAGATGATTCACCAAACTTAAGAATTTAGACCTAACCACTCATAACAACTTCTCTATTGCAGTAATTCTCACAATCTCATTGGCACATATCCCATCAGTGATTTGCATGAAGATCATGAAGATCTAGAAACAAATACAACATGCAACCTGAAACATGTAATCCTGAAACACAACCTATAACAGCAAGACATAAAGGATTCCAATTTGAAAGCACAAGTATATCAGATTTCCATTACAAAATTTGAGACAAAAAATAAGGAGAAATCTGTTGCTTTATTAAAACTGGAAAAGTGTCAATCTGTTCAAACTAAGTATCAAAAGGTTTACAAGCTCCCCAAAAATGAGTAAGGGAAAGAAACTGATCTGAACTGCTGAGAATGGAGAGTTGAAAGACTAAATCCATCCAAAGAACTCTCAAGGAAACCCTAATCCGAGCTCAAAAAAAGCTCAAAGAAAAAAGGCCTCAAACAAACTCAAAAATTGCTTTAAAGCAGAAAAAAGCACAAAGCTTTTATGATTACACTGTCAAGCCTCTAAAAATAAGCAAATCTTGCTTTAAAAGTTCAAGAAACACCTTATCTCTCAAGATAAGTCCGAATCAACCAAGAAGAAAAATCAGTCAAAGATATGCTAAAAATAGCAAGAAAACATAAAGCAATTTATAGAATATCACTTTTATGCTTCTGCTTTACAAGATGCAAATTTTTTCAATTTTGTCTATTTTTTCAACTCAAAGATTGGAAATCTTTTGCAAAAATAAAACTGCTTATTTCTCCTAGATATCATTATGATTTTCTCAAAAAATCAAAAAAATATATTACATAATCTTCCTTTTAACTCCATCATTGATTTCTCCAAAATCAATCAAAAATAAAAAACCCTAAGAATAACTAACCCTAAGTCATAGGGTATTCACAAATATTATCCCATTGTCTTCACATAAAATAATAACATTAAGATGCCCAAGTCTCAATTCATTTTTTCTAAGGCATAAGATAACTTTTAGCTCAAAACCTAAAGTCCCTAGACACAACCCTAAGCATAAGAAATTCAGCCTAACATAATCATTGATTTGGACTTAGATTTGAATAAATCATAAGGGAAACATTATGGGTTCGACCACCATTTGATATTCAACATGTGCATTTGAATGAACATTCCAGAACTTCACAAAGCTCGAATTAGGGCATTGACCAAAAAATAGGGGTGAACCCTAATTCTCATCATTTCACACCTGTGACTTTGGAAAGAAAGAAATTCTGTCTGAGAGAAAACTGCCGCCATGATGATTTTGGATTCGAGCCCGTGTGCTTCAGAAATCTTCCTTGCTCTCTAGTTGACCGAATCTCCAGTGGGTAAGCTTCTTTTCATGGCGAAATAGATTTTCCATTTCATTATTTTGAATATCAACAAGCCCTAAGGGCGCGACCTGTGTGAGTTTGTTTTCTGATCTTCTACTTTTCCTTTGACTTCACCATACCATTATGAGCTCAAGCTCGACTTCTACAGTCCACTCCATGGAAGCTTGACTTGTGTTCTAGTTTTTCTTTACTGTGCAAAGGTAAGCTTTTTGTTCTTAAACTTAACGACTTTGTATTCTGCTAATTTCGGCCTCAAAGCCGTGGCTAATATACTCTACTGTCGCTTCATATTATATTTTCTATGTTCACATTTATCATTGTAGCGCCCCATTCACCAGTGAGAGCTCGGCCACCACTTGGAAACTCAAACCCCTGCATTTGGAAACTAAAAAGAAAGTTATGGCCGTGGCTTATATAGTCTATTAGAATTTTAAACTGGTAATTTTCTCCAGCTTTCTTTGCTTCTCTAGAAAATTTAAGGTACTCCCTCTTGAAACATAGATTTTGGTAATGTTCAGGCCGTGCCAAATACGCACTGTAGAAAGCATTATTTTGAATTTTGGGTTCGACCCAGAACAATTTTTTTCCATTATGTCAATTTAATGATATTTCTGCATATGGGTATTGAAGAAATTTCAATAATTCTGCATTACTCTTCTCTGTATTTCGACTAAAATCTGAGAGCCCACATTTGTTTGCCATTTTACTCCAGATTTCATATGGGTATTTTCTGTAATTGATTCTTTTGCATTTTGAAGTCAACTCTGAAAATGGGTACTCGAAATTTTTAGGGGAAACTCCATTTTCTATATTCTATGCTAAACTGGAAATGAGTCTTCTCAATTATTGAAGGAAAATGCATTTGCTGTCTTTCCTGAGCTCGATTTAGCACAAAATCTTTTACATTTGTTGTTTACTGTTGTTTTCATGAAAAACCCACATGGGTACTGTAGAGTATCACATTTTCTGTACCTTGTATGAAAACCCACATCGAATACCATGAATAACTGAGCATAGTCTTGTTTCGTAGTCCTAAAGCAAATGTTTGTATACTTTGAAGAAAATACCTCTATTCTAGTTTCTCTTCAGAACTCGACTGTCAGTTTATTGCATTGATTCCTATTAGTTCTTTGTGGTTATTGTGAAAATCATATGAGAGCTATATTCTTTCTATTCTGAGGCTCAAAGAAGCACAAAAATTTGCATATATTGTAATTATAATGCTATTTTAAAATAAAACCCATGTGGGTATCATAGACAATCATGTTTACCACATTTTGGAGACCAACCCACATGTGGGTAACAGCTGTTCATCTTTGCTTACCATAGAATTGTAAGCACCTGTAGGAGTTGAAAAAAACTGTAAACTTTCATTTAATTCAATTCATGGGCTTGACCCATGCATCGCCACATGTAGTCTTGCATTTCTTCAAAAAGCAATATTGGCATTTGATGTTTGCTTTCAGATCTTCCTTCAGAAATGTACACTCATGATTTAGATCAAAACAGTGTTAATCTATATTCTGTTATGAGCTCCCTTAAGCAAGTGGACTTCCTTAATCTGTGTTATGCATTATTTAAACAATGAACTGATGCCTCCTCCACTGAGACATAACCTAACATGATTAATATCCAAAACAAAAATTGATCCAAAGAAAATTATCACCTTCCTGTTTTAGCCCTTATGCTTAATCATTGAACCATAACAGACTATACCTAGTCCTCTGTTCCTCTTTAATTGTTAACACATCAACTTTCACCTTTGTAACAAAAGATACCTTAAATGTTTGTCTTTACTTTAACCTCATTAGCATACTGTACATCTTGAAAAAGAGCCACTTACTGTATCACTGTGGCTTGATTAAAAAATGCTTTCATGAAATATATAAGAGCATGATGGAATAACAAGAACTTGTGTGTTTGCTCATACTCGTTTGACTCATATACCCAGTTTTCATTTTGGCATTTCTGTATATCATTTGATGATTGTATGACACCTGAACTTGGTTTATAATCATTTTTCCTCTTTTGATAAGAACAACTGACCTCTTGTTACAACACTGTTATTGACATGGATCTTGAGAAAGATTTGTATTTGTTTATTGAGTAGAAAAGGATCTCCTTGTTTGTAATCTGCCTATATTTTAATGTCCTTCTGACACTCCATAACCTTACTATGGAAACTCCATAGGGAAAAAAAAATGAATCATTGTAACCTCATGATCACAAGCTGCTCACTAGCTCATATGTATAGCTTAACAACTCAAGACTTATTTTGGAAAGAAAAGACTTACTCTTCCCCTATTATCCCGGAATGATCTCTTTGTTATTACTGTTGATAATGCAATACTTCTTTACCAGTCAAATCAGAATTAGAAATTCACCTAACACTCAAGTGCACTGTCTATATTTGTTCTCATGAGCAACATGGTACTCTTCATGCATTTTTATATAAATTTCACTGCACAAACTGTTCTCAGAATTGTTCTCTTTGATGATGAAAATTAGAAGAAAACATTAAGGCATATGTATGCCTGTTCACTATCCAAAAGAGGAATGATGAATTAAAACTCACATGATATATGATTATAATTAGCACAGAAAATGAAGTAATTCAACAATTTTTGATGCAAATGCACTTAGTTAAATTCCTTAAGTGAACTAAACTCACTGTTCACCTGTAGCCTTCAAGAAAGAAATGTTGATCGTTATGAATGCACAGTTAGTTTTGTTACTTGATGGATAACTCTGTTTCACTCTTTCAGTTTTATTTCACTTTGTTTGATGTATATGATGAAATATCTTTTCAAAAACAACCCATTTAATGTATAGGGCAGCATGCTGGGCTCTACCCTTGTGGGAGCCCGTTTTACTCCACATGCTCTGTCTTCAATAATGTTCCGCTTCATGAATTTACCTATACCTGCACAAGGAAACAAATAGTGTTAGCATAAAAAATGGAACATGTTGATTATGATATTGATACTTTTCCTTCAGCTCACTTCTTCATACTGCACTTGACTGAATTTGATTGTTTCAATGTATTGCTAATAGTATACTGTACTATTGTAGGTGCATCATATGAGTTATGTCATAGTCAGAGCCACTGACACCCCTCTTTTCCTCTTACAGATCGACGAAGCTCGAGATGACGAGGTGCACCATTCAACATCAAGCGTCGATAACCAGGCAATGATGACTATGTTGTTGCTTATATGTTTTCCTTTCGCATCTTCAGTAGTACATTGTGCTGTTAGAAATGTATTGGAACAGTTATAGTTATATCCACGGCTTGTGTGGATCCTTGATTTCAATTTTTTCTTTTCAGTTGAAAAGAAAATGCATCTCATGCAATGTTGTAATACTATTCTGATTGTGAAATCAAATGAAGCCTTGTAAAAATATGAGTTCTTTTTGAAATGAATAAAAGCATCTGAAATGCTATTTTGCACATGTACTCAATTCTGTCTTTCTTTTAAATCTGCAACATCTGAATGGAACTCTGCAACTCCATAACTTCACTAAAATGCATAACTGATTCAATGCATAATGATAATGCGAAACAACATTTAAAATCAATCTGCAATTCCACTTTTGGAATAATAATCAGCCAGCTCCTCCATTTGAGCTGAGGCAAAAAAATATGTAACAAGAACAAGTTGATTGGGCAAAGGCTCAGTGGAAAAACTCATGAAATCAATGGTTATTTCTTTTGACATCCCATCCTCCATCCTCTTCTAAAAATGGGGCCTTATCTTATCTAGGTCTATTTGTACAATGAGCATCTCATAGCCCATCATTAGGTTGAGGTACCGAGCATAATCTTCTCTCATTTCTTTGACCCACTCAATATCTAGATCCACTCTATCAATCACATGTTCTAATCTTTCTTTTCGGTACTCAAAGTCCCGCTTCCACACATCCATGAGCCAATGATCGTCCTTCTTGAACACAAGTTCCCTTTCCCATGTGGTGCTTGGAAGTCAAAGGATAGCCTCGATCTTTGGATAGGTAGACTCATACCTCACTGGGAAGTCAAAGCAGAGCCTTCTTGTTCCCTCAAGAGACTGTTGTAAGTCCAAGAATTTGTTGGCTATCCTAATAGCCTGGCCAATGCCCATGTTTCTGACGTACAGAACCTGCCAGAACCAGCTTTCTGTAGTCCTATCTAAATTCCTCCTCCTTTCTAGCTTATCAACCTATTCCCTAGACAACAATTGCAATGAAGCCATGAATGTGGTAGGTGCTTCCTCCATTGAAGACCATTGCTAGATGTATGTTGTTAGATCAACTACCTATGCTTTAAGCTCTTCCTTTGAAACTTTTTCTTGTTGTATAAGATGCACCATGGTAGCGACGGACTCCTGGAGGTGATCCACTTTTTGTTCACTTGTATCCATTCCCAAGACAATAGTAGAAATATTATAACTTACCCCCTCTTCTCCTACTATGGGTGTAGCCACTTGGATGGTCCTAGATCCGGAAACATCCATTGTTACTTTGGATCTGACCTTGGGCTTATTTTCCTTTTTGGTAGTGATATGCACTCTGGTTAGGATAGCCTTTAGTCTCGTTCTCAGACTACTCGAGGTAGGAGCCATCTTTTCAAGTTGTTTTTCTAGCCATTCGGGCATCTGATCCTTTTCTCTAGGTGATTCACAATCACCTTCTTCTTCATCCTTTATGATTTTAATCTCTTTCTCCTTAAGAGCCTCTTCTTCTACCTTTGTATCTTCTTCATCCTCATTGGAATCCCGGGTGAACGCTGTGTCTGATTGGGGACTTTGGTGGGTAGGTGCTCCGGGACTATCCCTCCCTTTCCAACCTCCCTTTCTCTTTTTTGTTGGGGCTCATCCTCATGTTCGTGCTCCTCGGGCTTTTTAGTTTCAAGGCTCTTGACAGTCTGAACATCCCTTTTAGGTTTGTCCTCTTCTACATTCTCCTCTGCTTTGATCTTGTGAGCGGAGGAGATTTGGACATCTCTCCTATTGAGGTTGTAGCAGCAACATCTTCTATGGCACTAGGCTCTCTTGAGCCCTTCATATGTTAGTATCACCCCTTGCTGTTTTAATTGGGCTAGTACCTATCCATCGACCCATTCTTTTACATTACTAGCCTCAATGGGATTGGTTATATCTCAAGGTCATCAACTCGTTTGTGTCTATTGTGACAATGGCAGGTTGGCTTGCATTGTACCTGGGGTCCATGATGGTGCTTTCATCCTCTTCAACCTGGTCAGGTATAGGAAAGATATTCACCCTTCTTAGAAAATATGCGGTCATGCGCATGTAATTCCTTGCCCGTACCTCCTTATCATCTTGGAAATTCACCCAGAAATCTTCTATGTGATGCAAATGGGTGTATCTTGGTCCCAATGCCTTAATTACGTTCCCATATGGGTCTATCCATGGGTGAGCAGTGTGCAGGCGAAAATGATATTCTGCTAATTCCTTCT
>VDFB02197229.1:0-16168 GCA_007258455.2 Sequoia sempervirens
GATAATTCACTTTTAAAGCGTTCCAGTGCCCATTGCATAGGAGGAAAATAGAAAGAGAGATAGAGAAAGAGAGGAAAAGAGAGGGAGAGGGAGGCGAGGAGATACAAAGACATAGAAAAGGAAAATTGAAAAAAAAAAGAGAGAAAGAAAAGAAATGGGGGGAAAATGAGAAAAGGATGAGAGAGTGAGATAGATGAAGAGAGATAGAGAGTTAGAGATAAAACAAAGATAGAAATGGAGAGGGATAGAGAGGAGATGGAATGCAAAAGAGTAGATAGAAACAAAGATAGAGATAAGAGAAAAGAAAAAAATAGAGAGATAGAGAGAGGAGGAAAAAGTTAAAGAGATGAGATCTGAAGATAGAGGTAGAGATATAAGAGGAATAAGGGAGAGACAAAGGGATGGAGATGTGAAGAGTGATAAAAGAAAGAGAAAGGAAAAGAGAGAGAGGAGAGGGGCGTAGATAGATATAGTAGTCACATAGAGGGAGATAGATAAATAAAAATAGAGGAGACAAGGAATATATATATCCTAGGTGGAATGATCCAGATCAAGAGTAAGAGGGAAAGGGGGAGAGAGAGGGGGGAGATAAATAAGGATAAAAAAAGAGAGTCTTTAGAGAGATATATGGAGAGAGAAAGAGACAAAGAGAGATAGATTAAGAGAGAAGGGAAGACAAATATAGAGAAATAGGGGAGAAAGAGGAAGAGAGATATTGAGAGGTAATGAGAAACATAGAGATAGAGAGGGAGATATAGATGTAAAGAGATCTCTCTTTCTCTTCACATCTCTCTCTATATTTGTCTCCCCATAGATATACCTCTCCCTAACTCTCTTTGTATATTAATATATCTCCATCTCTCCACCTCTCTATATGTAACTTCCCATCTCTATCTTTCTATCCCTCTATCTATCCCTCTCTATTTGTCTCTCCCTCTTTCTATCTCCACTTATATCTCTATCCATATCCATCTCCATCTCCATCTCCATCTCCATCTCCATCTCCATCTCCATCTCCATCTCTCTATCTATCTCTCTCCTTACCTCTCCCTACACATCTCTCTCTCTCTCTCTCTCTCTATCCTTTCCCCTCTATCTTTCCACCATATATCTCTTCCTCCCTATTTATGTCCCTATCTCTCCCTCTACTCTCCTCCTATCCTCTTTCGTCCTTCTCTACGTCCCACATCCTCCTCCTCACTCTGGAATCACTCTTTGATGTTATATCTGTCTCCCCACTCATCTGTATCTCAAAATATCTATTGCATGAATGCCCCTCCTCCATCTGTTCTCCCTCCCTATCTCTGTCTGTCATTCTCTCCACTCCCTGTTTCTGCTCCTGTCTCTGTCTTGTCAACAATCATTTATATCTGTCTCTTTCCCCCACTATGTTCCTTCCTCCCTCTTTATTTATATATGTGTCCCTCTCTCACCTCCATTCCTATATCTTTATCTTTCTCTCCCCCCTCTTTAATTGTCCTCTTTCTTATCTTTCTCCCTCCCTCTTCCTCTCTTCCTTCCATCCTCCTCTATATGTTTATCTCTTTTGTGTTCACTCCTCACCCTCTTTCTTTTGCCATGTGTTGTATCTATCATCATCTCCTTTATCATCTGTCTCCCTCTTTCTGTCCTATCTCCCTCTCCACCTCATCTTTATCATCATGTGTCTTGTCATCTCATTTGTCTCCTCTCTCATTAATTTTATTTTGTCATAATTTTTTGTACATAATCTGTCCCCCTCTATCTCTTCCTTGTTTCCCTTCCTCTTTATCTCCTTCTTCTTCCATCTCTCCTCACTATCTATCCTCCACCCTCTCTATCTGTATCTTTATTTATCTCTCTCCATCTCTCTATGTATTTATCTCTTCCATCTCTATCTATCCCTCTATCCTCTCTCTCTTTATCTCTCCAACTCCTCTCCATATCCCTCTCCTTCTCCATCTCCATTTCCATCTCCATCTCTATCTCTATCTCCTTAGCCCCCCCTCTCTCTCACTCTTTCCCCTATATCTCTTCCTCTTTCTATCCCCCCACACTCTCTCTCTCCCTCTCTCCCTATTGCAAACATAATGTGAGCTTGCTAGCAATGAAGCTTGATTATCTTCATGATTAAAGGTTTTGTTTTAGTTGTGTTTAGATCCCTGTAAGTGGATGCATATTTGTTTCAAAGCTATCACTTCTCCATTGAGAGCTTTGTTGCACAAACATCAGTTTCTAAATGGCCTACCAATTGACCTCATGTATATTGCATAAATGTATGCAAACAAATAGACCAAAATTTTCCCTAGTTCACCTTCCACACATCTTCGATGCACCCATTGCACACCAAGGCATGATTACTAGTAAATAAAATCATAATGTAAGTAATTAGTAAAGTTGACAAGCAAGCTACATCGTAATCATGAAGACCAAATACAAAGTCATGGGATGACTGATTTTGATTGGAAAAGACATACACACAACAAATCAAACGTTTCATATTTGCTTACAGTCAAACAACTTGCATTTCCTTAGAATATTGATTTGTATTGAGCTGAAATAGTAATATTATACTAATAATAATATGTATATTCTTGGTAAATGACAAATTTGAGTATTTGTGGGTGTGGTGCAATTCAAAAGGAAGACAAATATAGAGGTGATTTCATGCTAATGTAAGCTTTTTTCTGGTCAAATTGAAACTATATTTTTCTTCAAGCTAACGATACTCTAAGTCTTAGGAATTCTTTAAGATCTTTTTAAGCCCACATGAAGACAATTTCATCGAGATTCTTTTAAGTCCACATTAACATAATTTAAAAAAATAAATATTTTAAGACTATTTTGTTCAAATTAGAGTTATAAAATTTTCAAGTAAATATATAATTTTTACAAATTGCATCTCAACTTCTACTTACCACCAAAAATATCAAATCAGTTTTCATTTCCTCCACCATATTTCTATAAATGTATTTGTTTTTTATTAGTGGAAAAACATGTTTTGATGGGACCCGAAACCCATTACAATTAGGTTTTGAAAGGACCTAAAACCCTATCAAAGAAAAACTGCAAACAGATAAAAACATAGACAATCAACAACCCAACATCAACAACCACCAAAAGTTACTCCAGACTACCCATGCTGCAAATACCAGATTTTGAAAGGAACCTTAAATGCATTTGTTAACTATTCTACTTATTTATAAAATGATTATAACCAATAGAAATGCGACAATTATATACTAGATCATACATAATTTATATTATATTTGAAACATAAGATCATCATACATAATTTATGTTATATTTGAAACATAAGATGTCTAACATTATTGATTATAAAAAAATTATTATTATTTTGAAAAGATATGAAGTCTAAAATGTCAAAAGTTAGATATCTAAAGTCTATTTTAAAAATTAGAACTGAATTAAATATTTGATAATTTATGTATATATATATATATATATATATATATATATATATATAGGATTGACAGACCAACGACCGATCTCTAATAATAATATAGAGGTTTATTCTAGAAATGGACAAACTACTATAATTCTTTTAGCTGGTCCTGTCACCTGAAGAGGTCCCGCTTCCCAACAAAACGATTCAAACAATTGTGTTACCAGTCCTACGGCAGTAAACATTTAAAAGCTCCAAAACAAGATTACAAATGAGAAGTATTTTTATTCATAGTGTAATATTTGAAAATTTAAAAACCAACATAAAAGAACTGTTACATTAACTTAAACTCTGTTCTTTGATAAGAAAAGTATACGCATGGCTGTTGATGAGACTGGATTGAACTAGTAGATATTGAATTTCCTCACTTCTACATGTTCAAATTCAGTTTCAAGGTGGGAACAGCAAAAAGATTATCTTTTCTGGGAATACTGGTCCTAAAGCTTTCAGTCATATCCAACTCAAAGGGATCCGCATTGCCTTCCAAAGTCCAGTCAAAGCAGTGTACCAGCTGAGCCAACACAAGGTCAATGTTGGCCATTGCAAATCCAGCCCCAGGGCATCCTCTCCTCCCTGCACCAAAAGGAAGCATCTCGAAGTCTCGCCCTTTGATATCAATATTCTTACCTATAAATCTTTCAGGCTTGAATGTTGAGGGATCTTCCCACACTGCTGGATCTCTTCCAATTGCCCACACATTCACAATCAGCCTTGTCTTGCGAGGTATAAAGTAGCCAGCAATAGTACAGTTTTCTCTGGATTCATGGGGAAGCATTAAGGGCCCTGCAGGGTACAATCGGAACACCTCTTTCACCACACACTGCAGGTATTCCATGCCAGCAAGTTCTGATTCTCTCACCATGCAGTCTTTTCCTGCTACAGATTCAATTTCTGCCTGCAGCTTTTTGGCAACCTGAGGGTTTCTCACCATCTCACTCATTGCCCACTCTAAGGTGTTGATTGTTGTCTCCAAACCCCCAAGAAACATGTCCTGTCAAAAGCAAGAAAAATAGTAAGGATACCCTTAACTTCTTGGCACTGAATTAAAGAAGATAACTAATTCAAGCAAATGATCAGAGGGGGAGGTCAGCATACAAAAATTGTTGCTTTAATGTGTTCTCTGGTGATTTTTGTTTCATTTTCATTCTGTGGCATCTCCAGAAGTACATCTACCAGGTCCTTAGTATGGTCTTCCTTTTCTTGATTTCCCCTGCGCCTGCGCTCTTCCATGTGTTCATCAATAATCTTCTCAACAACTGCATCAAAGAAATTGTGGGCCTTCTTCATCTTCCTCTTCACACCACTCAAGTCATCAATCCAAGCAATGGAAGGAATGAAGTCTCCAATGTTGAAAGCTCCGATCATACTTGTGACCTGGTGTACCATTCTGTTGAGCTCCTTGCCTACCAAATCATCATCTTCAGAAAATTTAGTGCCAGCCAGTGTCCTCCAGATTATAGATGGAATGAGAGATGCTATAGTCTTGCTCACATTCACAGCAACAGTGCCATGCCTGCTCTTCTCCCAGATGCCTTTCACAGCCAGAGAAACTTCCTCCTCTCGCACAGACCTGAAGCTCTCAATTCTCCTTGCACTCAACAACTCCATCACACAGACTTTCCTCATGTGCCTCCAGTAATCTCCATAAGGAGCCAAACCCACATTCTTTTCATTGTAAGCTACATATTTCGAAGCAGCAGATTCAGGCCTGTTGGCAAAAACCAAATCATGGGTTTTTAAGAACTGTTTGGCCATCTCAGAGGAAGAGACCACTACAGTAGGAGCAGAACCCAATCTTAAAAACATAATGGGGCCATATTGCTTAGCAAGGTCACGAAGAGAACGGTGAGGGAGCTCCCCCAGTTGATGCATGTTTCCTATGATGGGCCAAGCTAATGGTCCGGGTGGCAATCTTGAAGCCTTTCCTTTCCCCTTCTGCGACCCTAAAAACTTGTACAAAATCCAGAAACCCAAGATTGTAAATACTATAGGCATGAACAGAGACCCTGTTGGTGGAGCTCCTACAATTGCAGGCATCTCAGAAAATCTAAAAGCCATTAGAGCAATACGAGTTCAACTTACTAATTGCAGTCAGAAGGAAAGCTTTGTCTGTCTTCCCATGCCTTTCACTCAAATTTATAGCCTTTCTCAAACACTGATCAGTGATAAAACTTTCCTGATGTTTAGTGGGGATTACCCCAACGTAAGACACGGCACAGGCGGCTTGATGCCATTGAATCGGTCATCTTTCTACTCACAGAATTTGATATAATTTTTTGGACATATATTGTTCATCTATATTCCAGTTCCACCGAATCTTTCATCCATTCAAAGGCAGGGAATGCAATTCAATTCGGTGTATCGCGTGGCATTGAATGTCTCGACGTTATAAAAATAAATTTCCATTTTTGTCAAAATACGATAAGGCAATGTGGTATTGTAACCGACAACAGAACCCTACTGTACTGTTATAAATTTAATGACTAAAACTGTGTACTGATTAAAACCATGTTCTTTAATTCAAATCGAAAAGGAAAGGAAGATTAAGTAATTGTTGGGCAGTGGTTTCTGTTCGGTTGTTGCGGTGTTCATGGATTCCATAGACTGTTTGATCTCCTTCGCGTTATTAAAAGTCTTCATTTATTCATTCAATCTGATTCAAACCCTAAATAATGTAATATTTAGTAAAATTGACAAGTGAGCTAGACCAAAGACAAAATCGTGGAATGACTGACTTTGATTGGAAAACACATACAGACAGAAAATCAAACATTTAATGTTTGACTATAACACATACAGACAGAAAATCAAACATTTAATATTTGCTTATAGTCAAAAACATGCATTTCCTTATAATATTGATTTGTATTGAGCTGAAATGGTAATATTATACTCCTAATAATATTTGTATACTTGCTAAAAAGACAAATTTGAGGATCTCTGAGTGCTGTCTAATTCAAACGGATGACAAACGTAGAGCAGATATTTTGGTCAAATTCAAACTATATTTTTCTTCAACTGAGATACTTTTAAGTCTCAGAAATTCTTTAATATCCTTTTAAGCCCACAAGAAGACAATTTCTTCAAGATTCTTTTAAGCCTACATTACCATACAATATTTAATTACTTTAAGTTTTTGATGTTTCATTCATAGTAGAGCTATCAAACAAATATGTAAATTTTTTTTAATTGTATTTCAACTTCCACCTCCCACCAAAAAAATATTGAAGTAGGGGGATAAACACACATACCCCTTTTTTATACAACTATTCTCAACAAAATAAAATGTATTGAAAATGCAACAAATCAGATTTAAAAATCTGCAACATGAACACTTGATTGTTCATTCATAATCTCCGAAAGAACATCACAATAACTTCTCCAAATTGACAATACAAATGGTGTAGCCTCATGGGCTGATAATAATAGTCTCAAAACTGATATAAAACTGATTTACAACAGCAAAATAATTTAAAGACAACAAGAATTTCATTCTTTCAAATCTTCTACCAAAAACTGTGAAACAAGATCATCAAACACTTGCAAACTTCCATACAAAATCTGCAACAACTCAATCATGGATCCTTAAATCCATTTGCTGCTATGACTTCACTTCCAAACCTGCAAAAACATTCATACCAAAATGATTTCTCCTTCCATCAACTCTCACCAAACTTCCCCTGCAAAATTCCTCTTCTTTACACAAGCTGATTTTCTACACTTTTCTTTGTGCAACTCTCAGGAGCAACTTGCAAGTTCTTTCTCCAAACTTGCTGATATAGATTGCCGCCCTTTTTTTAATACCTTCAAGGCTCCATTTTTTTTTTTATATTAAAACCTTTTTTTTTTAAATCCTAAATCTGCTCTTTCATTTCTCTCCAATTGTATTTTGAAAATCCTTCAATTTGTGTTAAAATTCATCATTAAATGCTTCCAAATATGGAACACAAAGTTGTTGAACCATATTCCAGGAATTGATATTGTAAATGCCTCATAAAAATCAATAAAATCATGATCCAAGTGGTGCTCATTCACATTGATTTGAATACTAAAGTCATTAATTGATTTTTCCCAAAAACACTAGCTTTTATGTTAAAGCAAGAATCTGTTTTTCTTATCTTGGGTGTCCACTCTCTCCATCCCTATTTTTTAGGGATTTTGGAATCTCAAAAATAATATTTTAAATGGAATAGAAAGTCTCAAAAAAAACCTATTCCAAAATTTCCAATTTTGAATTTCAAACTCCAAAATTACCTCCTACACTTTCTCTCACTCCAAAAATGCAACATTTAAATAAAGACCAATTATTTAATAAAGTATTTTGGCCTCAACATTGCAAATTATTTTCCTATTGCATAATTAAACCAAACCTTAGGAAATTAAAAATTAAATAATTTCTTTTTGGTTGATGAGGATAGACCTTTGACCATGGATGCTCTGCATCAAATATTATAGAGTTTTTCATCGGTTTCAATTTTTTTATTTTTTATTTTAGATTAATAGTCTCTTTATAAACTGCAATGCGTTTGGTATACTTTTCTCATGTGATCTGTGACGCTAGCGCGACATGCCCTTCGGTATCAAGGAGGTGGAGGGGAGACTAGACCTCATGACCTCTTGCCTACAACAAGATGCTTTAGTCAATCAAGCTAGGCTCTCCACCCATAGTGGTTTTGATTTTTCTTGTTTTTGTAAAACATCAATTGTTTTTCAACAAATAAGAAAATAACAATATTGTTAAAAATTTCTATTATTCTATTATTAAGTGTAATTAAGTAAAGTTTTGGACTTTTTGAACAAATAAATAAAATTTGAAAATTATGTTTCAAATTTCAATTTTTGACAAATTTTTTAAATGTGATTCATATCTCCAACATTTTACTAAAGCAGAGTTTTGGAAGTCCAAAACAAGTTTGCAATTTTTACACAAATGCATTTGATTTTTGCTCCACCCTATCATGGAGCATTTAATGTATTTTCACATGTGTGTGAAGTCCATTTTAACTACATTACCTTGTCATCATTTTCAACTATTTATTTTTACAATTGACGCTTTTACCTCTTTGGAATCTAAAACATGTTTACAATTTTTGCACTACATTTGACTTCTACTCTACCCAATCCATGAGCGTTTAATGTATTTTCTCAAATGTGTGTGAAGTTCATTTTATCTACACTACCTTATCATTTTCAACTATTTGTTTTCATAACTGAAGCTTTTCCTCTTATTTGCATCCTATAAACTACAAATATTATTTGCTCTTATATTCAACTCATTTTTATCAATTGATTTCTCATGTTCATCACACTCAAACATTTATATAAAAATGAAGTTTTCTTTCTCAAAGTTAAGCTAGGGTTTTCACATTATTATATTTATTTCTTTACAAAAATTGGTTGTCTATCACAGGATCCCAAGTATTCTTAGGCCCTTTGTGATTGATTTATTATTCATATTGATATATAAGTGAAACCTAAGTCTGCTTTGAGTTAAAATGCTTAAATTTGTTTAAAAAATCCCTAGTTCTTGTTTTTGCAAACCCACTTATGGTTTTCCTCATGTTTATGCATTTCATATGCACCTTAATCACATTTTGGCATGTTGTTTGGTCTCTCCCTTTTCTTTTGATAGAGATGTGGGTTTTCAAGCATTTTTTCATTTTTGTAACTCAAGCCCCAATTTTGCATATTGATTATCACACAAACATTTTGAAGTCCAAGATAAATTTATTATTTTTACAAATTGCAACTCTACCTCTATCCCTACTAGCATTTAATGGTGGATTAAATGGGTACCAAAGGGAGTGCTTAAATGGGTACATGCCTTGAAACCTTCATTTAGAGGTAGTTTTAGGGGTATTAAATGAGGGGAGAAAAATTTGTCGAATGCATCCACCAATTGCAATTTGGTGGGTGCATTTAGGGATTGGTGAATCCACCAAAAATGTGACAAATGTGGAGCGCTTTGGAAATTTTTCTAGATTTTCAGCAAATGCATCAAAAATCAACAAATGGTTGGGGGAAAACATTTGATCCATGTATTCAATGAGTATGCTTAAGGAAGGGCAGATTAGCTCTATGTTTTGGTGAACCCGTCAAGGAGGAAAAGTGAGGAAAATATGAGAGGGTAAAGAATTTTTTTAATGTTTTCCTAATGTTAGGTTGATGAAGGGTTGTGATGTGCAAGTGCTCGACTAAGGTTGATTATTACACAAGAGAGGAGATTAGCGGTGCTACAACTGATAGATGGATTCTAGAACGTGGATTGAGATATATTGAGAGCATGTGGATTATACTATGTGTGCTCAGATAGTTTGACTCAAATTTTAACCATCTGAGCACACATGACCATGACGACCCTAGCAAAGTGGTGGGAGAGCAAGACTAGCACTTTTCATCTCCTTATTGAGGAAATTATAGTGATGTTGGAGGATGTATGGAGGATCTCGAGGCTTCCCATCAGGACACAACTAGTTTATATGACTAGGAGGGGGGTGGATGTTCTATTGACTCAACAATTTGGGAGGGCAGACCTAATACACATATGACGATAGTTGTACATCAATAGCTATAGAGGATTGGTGTTAGATATAGCACTAGTGATTGTTACTCTTGTTAATAACATTCTAAGTTACCTAAAAAGAGTGGGAGGACCTTCAAATTGCTATGATTAGTTGACGACATGGAAAATATGTTAGAGAATAGGAGGATACTTGCATGAAGGGCCTACATGTTGGCACATCTATACAAGGACCTACATATGGTGTTTCATAGACGAGTGAGTATCTAGGGAACATGATGTTCCTACAAGTGTGGGCTTCAGAGCACATTGCAGTGTGCAAATCAATGGGGGATCAAGTGATATGGGATGTCGAGGAGCCCATTATGTTAAGTTGGGATGGGGTGCTACACTATCAAAAGGTGGGTAGTATAGATTACTCGTGGTAGTCATTGGATGAGTTGCAACTAGGGGATATTACTTGGAAACTATATAGAGAGGATAGATGATGACAAGAGGATGTGAGGATGCACTCATACATGTTGAAAACCTATTATTTTATCAATTGTTACAACTATTTAATTGAAAGGTACATGCTTGATAGGGTCATGGGATAGTTTGAGATCATACATGATGTGATAATGAGGCCACATGGTTTTGTATGAGTGACATGAGAGGTGGGGGATTGGAATCCACAAGTGGATATGCATGAGGTGAGACAAGCTTGGAGGGAGATAGCAGAGGTGATATGGGATCCCCATGCGAGGGTTGATGAACCAAGGACTACAACAAAATATAGGGAATGGTGGAGGGGACAATAGCTAGGGTAATTCATGTTGCCATGGAGAGGAGGCATGGTGGGGAGGATTTAGGTGGTTGTGTAGGAGGTTAAGAGGTGAGGGAGAGCATTGGGAGGAGGAGAAGTGGTAGGAGGATGAGATGGGGGGATAGGAGGAGGAAAACATAGTGGTAGGGATGGTGGGAGGGGTAGAGGTAGAGATAGAGGGAGAGGGGGTGGAGATGAGGAGGTGGTGGTAGAGGAGATCTAGTATAGGTGGAGGTGGAGGAGAGTAGAAGTGAGAGTAGTAGCAACATCAATTTAGGATCATTGATCTCAAAGAGATTGAATGATATGGAGGAGTACATCCTGGTATAGGGATCTCCAAAGTAGATGCAAGAGGGGGGATTAGAGGGAGGTGGAGAGGAAGAAGCATATAGATAGATGTAGGAACATACACCATGATAGGGAGGAGAGCTAGGAGGTAATAAGGGGAGTTGGGGGAGTGGTTGACTAGGACACTGAGTGAGGTGGATTCCCTGAGAGTGGAGAGGAATAGGATCCATGGAGACAAGGACACTCTACACATAGAGAAGGAAAACTTGGTGCTAGTGTGGGATCTATGGAAGTTGGATAGGAATGGGTTATTTACGTGATTATAAAGGGTAAATCTGGATGTGGTGTGAATGAGGTAGAGAGGGATACTAGCAATTGTATGGTAGGTCTTCATGGGGTATCACAAATGGTAGTTGAGGTGGTGTGGGCTTGAAAGGAGGCTTTGAAAATGGGTATTACAACATTATAAATGGCAGTGTAGTTCTAGTAGGACAGAGGGAAATGGGCTTCACAAAGAGCAATCGCTTAGGGAGGTCAAGTTCAATGAGATCAAGTTGGATGAGGTTAGGGTCAATGGCCATGGGACCACCATCACCACCACCACTAGGGGTAGGGGGAGTGCCAAGATCTTTAGAAAAGTCAGAGGGAGGTAGTAGTATCTAGCCAAATGGAAAAATAGAGACATTTTGATATATTCTAGAGGGCACATTTTTTGTGTATGCATATATTTATGCTCTTTAGAGCCAATGCACTTATGACATGTTGATGTATACATGTATTTGAGGATACTTTATACGTTTGACATGGACACTATTATTTTTTGATATATGGATTATACATGTGATGATTATGGATGTTTACGATGGATATGATGTATGATTATGCATGTGATGGTTTATACTTATGATTATGTCTATTGTTCTAATGATGATTATACGCAAAGTTGATGCCAATATCGATGTATGTTTATAATGATTATGTATAGGTTTATGTATGTTGATGGATGTTTGATGTATGTGATGATTATGATGATGTTTATCAATACATGATGTATGTATTAAATGTTTATTATGATGATTACGTATATGTGGGGATTAATTAAAATGAACCTAATGAAATTATTTATGATGAATTCTTAGACTAAAAAATCTATGTTAACCTAAAATTATCCTAATGATAATGCAATAATTATGATGGATGATAGAAGATTCTTAGACTAACAAATCTATATTAACCTAAAATGAACCTATTGATAATACAATGATTATGATGGATGATAGAAGATGCTTAGACTAACAAATCTATATTAACCTAAAATGAACCTGATGATAATGCAATACTTACATGATGGATGGTAAAAGATGCTTAGACTAACAAATCTATATTAACCTAAAATGAACCTAATGGATAATGCAATGGTGTATGATGGATGAGATGACATATACTGATATGTGGATGTAGGTGTCATTCCATGGTACATCAATAAAATAAGAAAGATGGGTGGGGAGAATCAAACACACATGGGATAAAAAAATTAAGCAAGGACAAAACAACAAATTAGATAAATGGATGGGGGGATTAAGGTGGGGAATTTTTAATGCAATAATTGACTAAAATTTTGTGAGAAATTAATTTTATATAGAATGAGGTACTATGCACCAAGGTATAAAAAACAAGGTGATTGATGCATCATGTACATATGATTGACTCAACAAATTAAAAAAATTAATCCAATATCTCACAAGGACAAGGTCATAGGGGGCCTTGGTGGATACAATGTTGAAAACCATAAAGAAAAGGAATGCCCCAACATAACATAAGGTATTGATGGTCCTTGGTGGGTACAACATAGGATAACCATACAAAAATGACACAAAAATTCAAGAACTTGTCCCTAGTTTCACCAATCAAAGCATGTCATGATATTAAGGATCATGGTAACCTTGAGTAGGTAAAGTAGGGAGCCAAAAGAAAGATAAAAAATCCAAAACAACCATAAAAGTGACATACATCTTGCTTACCTTTTTTCCAAAAGATTGTGGATGGGTAGATGTTTCCTAATTTGAGGAATGATATACCCTCCAAAGCAAAGGATGGGTTGGTAAAACTTAAGATGCACAATATGACCAAGGTAGATGAAACCAAAAAGACTATTGGATCATGTTGAAGTATTGTCTTGTGGGGAGATCTTGATATCATGGAAAAAATAAAGTATGGGACCTATAAACACTTTTAAACATTGATGAACCTAGATGGTGATGGTTGGGACAACACTATTTATAATGTATACAAGGGATGTTGGTTATGTTTTTATCTTGAAATTTGTGTGAATATTATAACCACGTGTAGCCCAACTAGTAGGATATGTTCATAAATTCATGCATGAAGCTTAGATATGGGATATTATCCTAATCACAAAATGATGGTGGGATGGAAAGGATGTAAAACAATAGTAGGATATGGGACAATGGTAGTAGGGTAATGGGATGGTAATGGATGACACAAGATTAGTGTGATGAGTAGAAAGATAATGGATTTTTCTACCACACATGGTTCCTGTTTGCTAGGTATTCACCATGGTACTTGTCCAAGGTACCAAAAAAAGTGGTTTTCACCATAGAATGAAATATTTATCTTTACAACTTTTTTGGATTTTTTTTTGGTATTTTTTCTAATTTTTGAATGTGGGATATAGAGTGGATTTAGGCATAGAATTGCTTGAGGGGGATAGTGTTGAGTGGTTCATCCAAAGGTTGACCATTTGGTGTATGCAACTGATATGCACTAGATCGATAGTTTTAATTACATAGGGACCAAATAAAATTTCCCTTTCTTTTCTCTATTTTGTAGATTATTCTAATTCTCTTTGAGCACAAGGTCACCAAATTGGAATTATCTAGGCTTGATATTCGTATTATAGCTTCTATGAAGTTGATTTTGATATGCATGAAGAAGATTGAAGGTATTGAGGTGTCATTCATCTAGGACCCTTAATTGATGCAAGTGTGCAACCTAATACTCCTCATCATTGATAAAGTTCTTCAAGGAGACACACAATTATGGGAGTTTAACTTCAATTGGTAAGATAGCCTTGATTGAAAATATGAGGGAATATGGAGTGGCTCTAGTAGGTGTGTGAATGCTAGTATGATATGCACATAGGGTAAGATTAAGTGGAGGTGCCAATCATGAACACTATTATTGGAAACTGTCTTCAAGATTTTTCATAAGGTTTTATTAGTCAAGTATCAACTTGGCCATTATATTTTGGGTAATAGGGGGTAGAAAAATGGTGTTGGATATGTAAGCATTCGTAAAGAGTTTGAAATTCATGGTTTTTGAATGGTCTACCATTGTTGGTGATGACGATGGAGGAAATACCATAACATTAGATAATATGGTAGAGAATGAATTTGGATATTTGGGTTCATGTGATGAAGGTGAGGGGGATGGCTTCTACCTACTTCATAAAATACTCCATGTTAGTGATGATAAGTTTGTGTCCATTAGAGGAAGAGGGATGAATATTACCAACTAATTCAAGGATTCATTGAGAAAAGGTCCAAGGGGATGTAATAGGTTTCAATGCTTGTGATGGTACAATAATAATATTTCCATGTTGTTGGAATACTAAACATCTCTTGACATATTGACATGCATCATGCTCCATAGTAGGCCACTAGTATCTTGTCTTGAGAATATTTTTATCCAATATCATTCCACTAGTATGTGCTCCACAAATACCATCATGTATCTCCCATAATGTGAGGTGGTCTTACGCCATGCTTAAAAATCATAATAAAGAGCTATCATAACCTCGACAATAAAGTGTATATCCTAAGAGGGTATAATAGGATGTATGTTGGGTGAAAGTCTTGAATTGGTTGCATGTAATAATGGGTGAAGGGTTTGATCATGAAGATAAGTGTGTATGTCATGGCACCAAATGGATTTGGGACCAATAATATTACACACCATCTCATAATCAAGTACATCATAATCTAGCATTAGGAGTTACTCCACTAGAAATTCACACCTTTGACTATCTTGTGGCATGTCTAGTAAAGATACAATGGTGGTCATAGTATCACCAACTTTGTTGTTAGGGTGGGGAACCTATTCAAACTAGATACGAGTAAATTATTTTTTGAAGATGTCAATCATATGCTTATAAGGGAGAATCTTATCACCTTTTGTTTGATATTCATTGTTGACTTGCTTGATGATAAGTTGGGAGTCTCCACAGACTTGTACTTGAGTGAGGTTCCATTGGACAACCATTTTTAATCTAGTAATCAAGGCCTCATACTCTACCATGTTGTTGGTGCAAGAAATTTCCAATATGAAATATTTTGGGATGAATTCACCTTATAGGGTGATGAAAAGGATTCCTACTCTTGAACCATGTTGTGTATAGGATCCATCAAAGTATAGCTTCTATAGTAGTTCTTCATTAACATGAAGATTGACTCATTAGGAAAATTTGTCACCAATGGACATGTACCTATTAAGGGAGTCTTTGCTAATTGATCTACAACTACTTGACCTTTAATGGCTATCCTATCCACATACTGAATATCAAATTCATTGAGTAATGTGACCCACTTAGCCATATGTATTATGAGAGAAATCCTTGAGAGAATATATTTGAGTGGGTTTACTTTTGAGAGCTAAAAATTTTGTAACAAAGCTTTTGAGAGCTAATGACCACAACTAAACATACTTTTTCCATATGAGTGTAAATCTCACCCCCCACCAAAGTGTGACTAATGTAGTACATGCCTCTTTTCTTTCCAGTTTCATCATGTTTTGTTGGAAGTGCCCCTAATGCCACTAATGTTACAAATATATATAAAAAAATGGGTTTACCTAGAATAGGAGGCATGGGTATAGGTGGTGTTGCTATATGATTCTTGATTTGGTCAAAATTGTGCTAACAAGAACTATCCCATTGAAATGTTTCATTATTATAAAGTAAATGAGAAAAGGGTTGACACTTGTCTCCAAGTTATACAATAAATTTTCAAATAGTTTGAATCTTACCTTGGAGGATACACAATTTATCATGTTTTAGGTGGAGAAATTATTATGATAGATTTGACCTTTGTTG
>VDFB02197230.1:0-15066 GCA_007258455.2 Sequoia sempervirens
GAAATTATGACGAAGTTACTAAAGCAGCTTGGGGTGCTTATCAGTTAGCAGGTGAAGCTTCTAACTGGTGGGAGAACAAGAAACTGGAATTGGATATAAATTCCTGGAAGCTGACTTGGGAAGAGTTCGTTGAAATTTTCCGCAAGCGGTGGTTGCCACAACTCTATTATGACCAAAAACTTTCTGATTTCCAAGAATTGAGGCAAGGAACCATGTCAGTCAACGAGTACTGGGAGAAATTTACTCGGCTTCTGCGATATGTTCCTATCTATCATAAGGATGAACGATTCCGGATCAGGAAATTCATCTTGGGATTGAACAGTAATATTGGAGGTGAAGTCGATATGCATGGTCCGACCACAATGGATCTTGTGTATGAAAAAGCCATTAAGCGGGAACAAAAGCTTAAGGCAGACTCCAATCAGAATGAAGGAAAAGAACAAAAGAAGGAAAGATTGCCCCCAAGAAGGAAGAATTTACGCAAGATGCAGCAAGGAAAAAGGGGAAGAGATCTCGCTTCAATGAGAAGGAATTCAGAAGAGACTGGAAAAGAGACAACTCCAGGCATAATGACAATAGAAAAGCCAGTGAAGGTGATAATAAGACTTGGGAAAACATGGAGAAAAGAGGACCAAAAGCAGGATGCTTTATTTGTAGGGGTAATCATTATGCAAATGAATGCCCCAATAAAACTTTTGGTACCCAGCATGGCAATTCACTACCTACTCAAAAGGCCATGTTTCAGCAGAGGAAAAACACTGCCATGAGTGATGGACAAGTTGATGTCCAGATTAAGCAAATAAAACATTCTTGAAGCTTTCAAGAGTGTAGAATAAATGTAGAGTCATGTTTTTATGCTTTTGAATAATACCTTAGTTCATCGGGGACGATGATTCCTAAGGGGGGAAGTATGTTACATCCCGATATTATAGCTACTATTGTATAGGGCCATTGAATGTAATGTGTGCATCTTGATGATGAATAAAACATGGTTGATCTTGTTAATAAATGATTGAGTTATGTTTAAATGATGATTTCATTTGATTGTTACTTCTAAATGATTAGTCTTGATTAAATGTTGCATACAATTATAGAATAATAGTATTCTAACTTGTGAGATGTTTTTACCTTGTTATGAGCATATGACTGCCGGTGTCATGTCATGATGTGCAGGTACGAAGACTGATCCTCCGGACAGAGGAGAGACATCATTCGGGGAGGAACTTGGTCGGGTAAACAGTAACGAATACCAAATTAAGCATACACACACATACTATAGATTGAGTAAGCCAAGTCTGTTTGTCGAGATAACGGTAAGTCATGTATAGGCTTGTTTATTGACATAAGGGTTCTGAATTCACTACTTTATGCTTAGGGAATGTGATTGTTTAAACGTCAGACTTGCTATACCATGGTCCAAGTATGAGTGATGTGAAAGTTATGTGTTAATGATTGATTGGGAAGGCACATACATCTATACATACGCATATACAAGTGTATATGTGTACACATTCCGTCTGATATCTGTAGTGGAGATAATATTTAATAATACTGCCTAGCAAAATTACATAAATATCTATGTATTAATGTATATATTAATAATGTGATTATATTATGAATATATATATATACATAAATACATAAATACCTATGTAAATGTGGTATATAGTTATATATTTAAATATATATATATTAATATTAAGGTAATATTTATATATATATATATACATCACGATGTAATGTCGGAAAATATATATATTTATATATATAAAATATTACACTTAATTGAAATATATATGTGATAAAATATATAAATAAATAATATTGAAATGTGGATTATATAAATTTAAAATACCTTGGTAAATTTATAAAACGATTTTTACGTTGAGTTATAAATTACTACTTTAAAAATATTTAAATATGAAGGAAGTATCATATACTTGAAGTTTTTATATACGCATCAAAATTCGTGAATATTACATTTGATGACATTAAAAAGGAAATATTAGATTTTGATTGAAAATGAGAAATCGAAATATTGTGAGTTAAATAGAAAATACTTCATAGTGTAAAGTAAAACATTTGAAAAGAAAACAATACATTTTTTTAAAAGTCATCCCGTGAAAATAGAAATCGCGTGAAAAGCCACGCACAGGATGAGAAACGCGCCAGAAACGCAGGGCAAAGAACTGGTCATTGATAAATGTTTGAATGCTGTTCTTTAGGCAAGTAAAAGGGCGACGTGATGAGTTGCTGTATCAACGTTTCAACTGGAACGAATCTTCTGCCTCAAATAAAACCCTAAATTCTGGAAAACGCCTTGCTGTCAATCCGCCATGTAAAATTGACTTATTCTTCTCTTGCTGGCTTAAAAGAGAGTCGAATCACCTTCAAATTGATGACTAAGGGTTTGAGAAACTCGCCAAATGTCTGTTTAACAAATTCTGGGCACTTGTTGTCAATTTACATGCCTTCAAAAAGGGAAAACAGTTGCAATTCGGGCCTATATAATGACGCCCTTTCACTCTTCTCAACTCACCTCTTGCAAATTACGAGTTTCACACCTTTGAGAGCAAGCTGAGTTTATTAATTTCATTCCATATCCATTTTTACTACCTGAGTTTTCCTGTATTGCTGAGTTTGATAAGCACAGTAAATTATTTCCAGCATTTGCCAGTCACAGTGAATTAAGTCATTTTGAGTTTAAAGTGAGGAATTTGTATTGCTGAGAAGGAATTGAGTGGTGAAAACACGTCTGAGAGAAGAGTATAGGAGTTCACTATAGAGTGAAATACTATCATAAAAGAAGCCATATTTAGCTGAAACCCCGGAAGCTTATTTGAAGGAGAATCTCGAAGAGCAAATTTGGAAGGAGAAGCTTTAAAATCAGGCATGAATCCTCCTAAGCTTATAATTTTTATTGAAGTGTTGTTTCCGTTTTGATCTTGTGATTGCTGTTTTCAATTAGCTCTAATAGGAAAGAACTGTTTTGATGAATAATTAAAGCAATTCATTCAAGAAGAAAATGTGAAAAGGATTCAATGATTACGATAAATTGTGAAAAAGGGATTATTTGGGTTAAGAGTTTAAAGGATTAGATTATTTATCTTGCATTAAGAAGAAATAATAGAAAAAGGTAAAAGGGAAGGATTTACTTGCATTTTAAATGGGTATTGCGTGATGTGTATGATCTCTATATACGGAGAATACGTAGATGTACTTATTATCTACTAGGATCGAGATGATGGCAGAATCAAGTGAAGTCTTTTAGCTTAAGTTATTAGGATAACTGAGACAAGATAAGTACTCCTAGGATAAAGAATTCCTAGTTAGGAGAATTGATACAAGACACTTGAATACTGTTTTCATTTCTAGTAGGCTCGTATGATTGTAGGATGTCTGGGATGACGAATTCATCCATTGAAGGACAAAACCTATGCGTAGAGTAAGGAAGCCTTAAGTCAAATCGGCCCTGAGTAGTGTTTATGATAGATGACCTTCATTCGAAGTACTGAATGAGAATACTTTGGCCAAAGTAGTGAAAGGTACCACATCCACCTAGATGTGAGATAGTTGAGACTACACTGTCAGTTCATTGTGATCCGAGTACTAGATCGAGATTGTGAAATAAAGGTTCTAGTTGAGTAGGACACAAAGACTATGCTCAGCTTGGTAATCGCAAAGGGATACCCTACCAATCTCTTCTTCAAGGGAGGGGCCATTGTAAAATGATCGGTGGGACCGCATTATAAGTCCGTGGTTGGCGGAAAAGCTCGAAAGTGATGTTTCTCTCCACGCCGAAAGTGGCATACCAAGATTTGAAAGGACGGACTCCTGGACCTCTTACTTCTATTTGTGCAAAAGCTTACGAGCTATGTATGTAACTGTCTTTTAACTCTGATTTATATTTGCAAAGAAACATATTGTAACTTGTACGTGTTTATCAATAAAGAAAGGAAGAAATTTTATTGAATTATCTTTGTTAGATGTTGCTTTTACATGTTGAAAGTGAGAATTGGAAAGTTTTTAATTTACGCAGAATTGGGTCGCAACATTATTCTGTATAAATATTTTGCTCTGGAGTGACTAGATTTCTGAGATTTCATGCAAGTCTATGGTAGTAATTTTTGGTCCTTGTCAGATTGGGATGTAATTTACTTCCATTTATAAATGCCTTCAATAATTTGGGCTCAAATGTCTAATGGTGTATTGAATGTCTAAGACCATCTAATTACTTGTTACTGATTTATCCGATCTACGCCATTTAGCTATAGAGTTAAATGTGAAACTCTTTTGCAGTGACCTGTGCATAGGTCATTCTTATGTAATCTTTGTTTCACTGCTTGATGTTTGAATGAATATGGTCACTTGTAAAAATGACTCTTCTTCATTATTTTTGTCTATTTTTTGGATGTATGATCAGGCTCTTTGGAGAATCTACTCCAGAATCTTGATCAAGTTGTGGAAGGTGGCATACGAGAGGTGAGCTCTCAGTTTGAAATCAATCTCAGCTATGTTTAATATATATACACATTAGAGTCACCTGGAGATGTGGGTGTATTTATACTTGTATGTGAACAGGGATGCCATTCAGATCAGGGTACAGGAATAAAAGAATAAGTGTATGGCTGAATTGTATAAAAAGATAGTCTCTAGAAGCATCTCTTGTTCCTACACTGAAGTTTGTTGATGAGGATAAACACACACATGATTCGGCCACAATATGGATGCCATTTAGGACTCTCCTCTCTAATTTAGACTGTATAAGTAAAGATGCTAACTACACTCCATATTCATGTGTTTTAACAGGCTCTGATATCTAACAATGGTCAAGCACTTCTTAGCAAAGACTTGGTAATATTGGACAATTCCTTTATTTGTATTTGAGTTCAATTTCTTAATGCTGTTGTCATTTATTATGTAAAAATTGGAACAGTGGTGGCCAACAGAACAACAAAATTAAAAAGAAGATAAAAATTACATTAATGTCTGTAAATGATTAAAGTGGCTTTAAGGGACTTGACAGCAAAAAGAGTTGCAATATCAAGTAGAAGCTAAGATTAAGAATTGAGAAAGTAATTAAAACCATAAATGATCCTACTTACAGGGGGTGAAGCGAAAAATGAATAAACCCTAGACAAGTCAAAAAAGACGACATCATAAATCCATATAAAACAGGTAACTATGTGAAAGGAAGGGTCCTCTGCAAAGAAATTAATGCATCTGCGAAAGGGGCTGATGGAGAAAAATGCTAGCTCTAATCAATGCAAGAAAAAAGAAAAAAGAAAAAAGAAAAAAAACTTCTATTGATGTCCACAAACAACCAAAGGTCAATGCAACTCAAATGCACTTCTAGTTCCAATACAAAAGTCCAAGTCACACATAATCAGTCAAAACAACTGAAAATCAATGGAATCTTATCAAAATGTTGAAGGCATGAAAGCATAAAGGACAAAATGACAGAAAAAACGGGTTTTTAATGTTTTTTGCGGCAGAATGTCTTTTTTTCTCTGTCAAGTGAGTTTTTGACATGCACTTGCCTCATTGAATGATTCTTAAACTATACAGATATTCCTTAACTAGTTTTCCAAGCTCAAATATTGTTAGTCTTAAAATGAGATAGCAAATGGCTAAAATACTTGAGCAAATGTAAGGGAGAACAAGAGACAATATGAGAGATTCAAACGCCATGCAAATGAGATGAAGATACTTTAAAGAATCTCCTTATGGGTAAAAACTCCAGTAAATGTGAGCAAACACTCACTTCATACCTAAAAATGGTTTACAAAGGTTGATGTTTAACTCCCCAACAGTCGATCAAAACTCCCAATCAAACTCTTTGTCCTCAAATCTTCTATGACAATCAAGAATGTGTACATGTAAATTGGAGCATGCAAATGAAGTAACTAAATTAATCCATTTACCCACAATTAAATGCAACAATTGGATTAAGCATAAGGGTTAATTAAACATTGATAAAAACAAAATGAAAGCTCACCAACACCAACCCTTGTTGCACCATGGTGGTTGTGCTCAAGATTAGTGGATGATGTGGTATGTGAGTGTCTTCACCAGTAGCATAAGGCTGCATATGAGAATGTGATGAAAGTAATGACCCTTGTAAAATATGATTTAAATTTGCAATATATTTGATAAATGAACACCCTTAGATGTATGTTAAGTCAACTATCTATATTATATGAATTTGAAGAGTATAGATTATTATAATTCTTTTGCAATTCTAATTAATGTCTGATCTATGTCTTGATTCTTATCAAGGAAAGAATCAGATTTTCCTTTTTAAAGATAGTTATTATGTAAGAATAAATGTGATCCTTGACTAGATCCAATTTGCTGTTCCTGAATTCTTCATTAAAATCATGCATTAACTTGTATATGGTTCTGCCTATATATCACGACATTATAGGTCTTGAGACTTGAACACTTTCCCTCATTTATATCCTTAAATACATGCACTTAGATGTTGTTGGCGTAACAACTAGCACCTCTAGAGTAAGAGTTGGTACGGACAGCTATGCACACTACGCAATGAGTGCTCTTCAAATTAGGAGGGGAAGCTCCCTCGTTGTGCTTGACAAAAGTACTTGCAAATGGAAATAAACTAAACTATATCTTGTCTTTTTGTTTCAGCTGTAGAGGTACAAGGCTTTCTCGAAAACTATATACGTTGCAGCTGAGTATTTTCTGGTTTTGCAGATTTACTAACTACAACTAAACTTAATTACTTAAATTCTATCCAGTCTCCTCAAAAAAACAGAGCATGAGGAAACGGAGCAAGGTTTGACTATCAAACGATAAACGAGTGTAGATTCTCAACTTGAAGGCAAGGTGGCACATCTATCAACTCAATCTAAACACGCTTATTGGTAACAACAACACACGATAAACTGAATACGGATTCTCAACTTGAAGGCAAGGTGGCACGACTATCAGCTCAATCCGAATAAGTTTATTATTCACAACAACACACGATAACCAAGTGCAGATTCTCTACTTGAAGGCAAGGTGGCACAACTATCATCTCAATCTGAACAAGCTTATTGAACACAAAACAGATTTTATCTAACTAAGGAAAGAATTCACCATTATAATTACATGAAACCCTATGTGGCATAACAATTCACTATAACAGCAAAAACGCATGAACAGATACAAAAAGAGCTATATTGAGGGCAAGGTAGGCATAGCATATATTTCTCTCTCGTGCAAAAGTTATGTACAATTGAGCAAAAGCTCCTATTTATATACGTCAAGGTGTAGGGAACCCTAAAATCACCTTGAGTCAACTACAGTCTTGCAATGCATGCAAGATTTATTGCTAAGCCCTAATGAAGTAAACTATACAGTTAACTGGAAAACTACCATCAGTTAACCAAAACATCTAATCTAAAAATGGACAATTGTGCAAGCATGCACGTCCTTATTGAAAGCGAGTTAACTGGAAGACTATCATCAGTTAACGAAAACCCTAAATGAAACTCCAAGTGTGTAAAGCTAATCTCAGAATAGATGTGCATGTGATGAGACAACGGGTTAACTTGAGAAGATAATGCCAAGTTTAACTCCTGTGTGTAATGTCTATCCTGAGAGGTGGGAACTGAAGTTTACTGTCCGTGATCTCGAGCAATCAATCCCTCAATGAGATTGTTAACTGTATCACTATCTGGAGCTATGAGACTCTGTCGAAGAATGCTATGTCGGTGCAACATATCCTCACCAGCTGTGATCTGAGACTGAAGTTCACCTCTGCTCCTTGTTGCCTCATCGAATAATGCTGACATGACTATAAGCTGAGTAACCTTACAGCCAACGGTCTCCCCATTGAAAATGGTATGAATGAGTGCATGAAGCTCTGACTGAACATCGGTAAGCTCCATGTAGGCACCACCCCTCAACTGAGACGCAAGACGGTAAGCGAAAACCAAAGTTCACCAACCGAAAGTGCACTAGTAACGCGGTTTCTACTCAACTCGACGCCAGTCTCTTCTTTATCTTTGCCTTGAAAACCAACTGTTTTTTCCAAGAGTAGATAGCTTCTCTATCCTCTGCATCTGTGACTGCATCATATGCCACACTCAGGTGAGCAATCATAATCTCATCCCGGGGTTTATTAATCGCCATATCTCGCTCCTCATCCTGGAGACGAATACGGAGCTCTTGTGCATTATACCGCAACTGATATAACTCCGTGAGCATAGCACAGCCTCTAGCAACGAACTACTCCTCCCACTCATCCAAATGCTTACCATATGCAACTAAGTGATTAAGTTGACTTTGCTCTACTGGAGGCTCAAGCATCGGCGGGAGTGTGGCGATGACATCTGGTCTATGTACAAGGCTAGAAATATACTGACGAAGCTGTCTGATTTCAGCCTTGAGGGCTGCCTTATCTTCTCCATCCTTCAGTATTCTATCCCTGGCACTGTATGTAGCAACCTGCAGTAGATCAACCTGAGTCTGACGTGTGCTACGACCAAGGTTAACTATGATAACCTCGAAGTCCTGAGATTCCAACTCAGCCAAGCTCTTCCCCTGTGGAGGTACAACAGTCTCGACGACAATCTCCATGTCAGTGTTCCTCTCTACGTGAACCATGTTCTTGACCCTCTTGTCTGGCGCATCCTGATAAACCTCATCAAAATCGGAATGATTAAGAACATAGGATGGCTGCCTCTTCTTCCTTCCTAGTTGAGCTCCGATCCAAGATTGATCTCGGCTAATACTACTGGAAGGGTCTGTACTAGCACCAGGAGGTTGCGACGAAAGTGAATGTGTAGAGGACCCACTGCGAGGTGGAGAGTCTAAATCCAATTCAATGTGAATTGGGAATTGCGGGATCGGCCTGAACCGTGGTGGAACTTTGAGTACGAACCCTACCACCAGTGCATTCCTCAACTGCCTCGAATCGACTCGGCATGTGCTGTTCATCGCTCGCAGGTGATAATAGCAAGCTTGCCCTTTGAATTGTTTGACGCTTGACCTTCTTAGGAGGGTTACTCCTCTTTTTTTGTTTAGGTTTTGACAAGGAAGGTAGCAAAGGATTCACCACTACTGGCAGCTCTGCTCTAGGCACACTTACCCTCCTAGTCTTCTTGGCCGTCGAGATAAAGCATACCGTTTCTAATAACTCTACTTGACTTTCCTTGACCGCTATGCATTCCTTTACGTATCAATTAATCACGGGTAAATCTGCTGTGTATCAACTGCTTCAAAAAACTAAGGAAGAACTTTCCTCATCGATCCTGGATAAACCTCCCACATCTTCAATAAGAAACAAAATCCGGTGAGAGAGTAGAAATGGCTATAATGATTCGCTAACTCTTTAAGTCATCTCACACTTGCTCAATCTCCATAGCGTCTTTCAAGGAAATATACCTCCAACCTTCCATCAGTCTTGCACCAACACATTCCAAACTTCCAAAGGAAGTTGATAGATTTATCCGCTTCAATGTATGCAAAAGACGATGAACATCATGCATCCGTCTCGAACTCCCGAAAGATCATTCTTTATCCGGCGATAGAGTGGAAGTATACCGGATTTCCTCGTGAAATCCGATACCGTGATGTAGGTGTATGTTCTGAATCGAATAAACCAATTCGCCCATCCATCCATCGCTGCCTCTATAACCGCCGAGATACTAACGTAGTAACTCCCCGTCCAAATTTCACCGTAGGTCGAAAGCCTCATGAACACGCTTTGAAATGACGCTCACTTTAGTGAACTCACGATCATAATAATCGATGGATCCTTCAACACCGAATGCCTTACTACCGTTTAACTCTCAAACTCACCCCTGATAAGCCATCAAGCATTACCAGATACTTAACACATATGAAACTCATGGGCAACCAGAAAACCAAGTGATCAACCAGGAAACTGGTGATCTGCCTGTGGAGAATATCACTAATGAAGGATGCCTAGTCATAATGCTCCTGCCCAGAAATGATGCGACCAATAATGTAATACATCCAAAGATAGAAAACATTCGCATGTGCTTGACTTGAGACACGATTGAGTGTAATTAGAATCGTACTCATCCTTGTATTCTACGACCATTTATTTGGCAATCTGTTCTTTGCTTGTTTTAACCATCTTTCTGCCATCTTCTTCTGACACTTGTCCACATCAGCATCAAACGCCTGCTCACACTGCTCCATGGAAATAACCAGACTGTTCGGGTGTTGAGGAATGCCAAAACCTCTTTCAATGTCCAAAGGTTTGAGACTGCAAATGACTAGATCCATCAACTGACACTATCTCACGAGTAGTAGAATTGTAATGCTTAATACAAGCCATCAAGAATTCAATACAATGAACGAAGATAGGTATGGAAGCGGCCTCTAATAAGCTAGACTGCTCAATATTTTGAATAATTGAAGCTTTGATCTTTACCGGATCTAGAACTGCTTCTGGCAATACTTTGTGAAGATTTGTCTCAACCATCCTGAGGAAGTCATGAGTAAGGGCGTTTAGTCTGTATTGAGTTAGCGAGTGAATTGCATTCACGAAAAACTACGCTGTTGGTATGTGAACTTGACTATGTTACGACAAGATTTACGAGCTAAAAATAGCTGCGAGAGTTAAAAATAGCCTTTCGAAGAGTTATTTTCAGCGAAAAATCTGAGATATGGGTTTTGTCTAGAAAAAGATTCTAAGACAACCCAGAACGTCAGATATGCGAAAATATGACTTCTACTTGATCATGCAAAGAGTTTTCAGTTGAGAAAATTAGTAACTCGAGAACGAATGTTCTGAAGTTAAAAATTCCTGAAAAATCAAGCGCACAATTTTAACTCGAGAAAATGATATAGAAATGATCCAGATGTTTAGACTTGTCAAATTTGCCAATTTCAGGAACATGCGAATCAAAATCTGAGAGAAATCTGAGAACCAAGGAGGAAAAAGACATTTTTTGTATGCTCTTCTTCAATGAAAATCGCCCTTGAATTCTTCAAATTGCTGATAATTGTGAACTTTTAACCTGCAAAAAGATTTGTTAGATACAATCGCCTTTGGAAATTGATGAGGAATTTTCCTTTGATCTGCAAGAATTCGCCTTTGCTTTGAAAAAAACGAATTTTCTTTGAAGTTGCGCCTTTGTTCTTGAGGAAATACAAACTTGTCTTTTGAAGAAAATATGAATTCCTTGAAGTAACGCCCTTGCCTTGAAAAATGCGATTTTTGCCTTTTAAAATATGAATCTCATTGAAAAATACAAATTTCTTTTGAAAACTAAATTTCTCTTAAGAAATACGAATTTCTCCTGAGCTTTGTGAATAATAAATGAAGGCGCCATGTTTAAATAAGAAGAAATTCGCACCATCTTGGCAACTGCAAGATTTAAAACCCTGATTGAAATAGAAGCTTTCCAATTGGCCCCTTTTCAGTTTCACTGCCACTGACTTGAAGTTTGAATAATAAAATATTCATTAAAATAGCAAAGGCGCCAAAAATAGAAAATCGCCACTTAATGCAAAATAAATATCAAATATTTTAAACTTTAGTTGACAATACAAATGAAGCTTTAGGATTCACCGTTAGGCTTCACCGATTCCAAAAAGTCATCATCTGAACTCATAGGCGTCCATTTGCTCAAGATATTGCACTTTTTATTAACTTCCTATTTTATAGCTGACGACAAAGTCACGACTGGCCATCTTCGACACTGAATCCTGAGTGACCGGATGATGCTGAGACTGAACTGAGATATTCATCGCGAAGCCTGCTGAGCAAAGAAGAAACGTCTGCTGGGAGTCAACACTGCAAAATCCATTGTTTGACACCTCAAAAAATTAGGCGCCTTTGATTAAATTCATTTACAGGTACCAAACTTAACCATTTTCCTAAACTGCCATCTGATACTTCAAACAGCTGTTGACGGCGAACGGTGAACCCTGCTAACAGGAAACCAAGTTCACTGCATGCCTGGAGATATTCTGCATCCAACGGATATACACACAACGTCTGGAAATTGCATTTAGGGCCTCAAAAGTAAAAGCGACCTTGGCCTTCAGTTGCACTGACACCATTTTGACGAAAGTTGAACTTTCATCCAAGTACCCTACTTTGTCCTCCGATACTGAGAGCTGGGATGATCCGATTCGAGCCACGTTTGTTTTAACAGACAGCCAAAAGGATTGAGAAGAGAAATCTCTAGAGGTGACGAAGCAAGAAAACTGCTTCTAAGACCTCAAATAGAAGAGCGCCCATCCCAAGATAGAATAAACGACCAACACTTATTTTGCGAGTTATCTTCACTTTTCAACACTTCGCCAAAGACCTAGCACGTACGAGCGACTGCCAAATCCTGAAGGCTGATGGCTGGGCTCGTTGGATAGATAAAGTAATTACGCTTGAATCTCGTGAAGACTTCGAAAGTGAACGACCTCATCTGACAGGCTTAAAGGCTAGGCGCCTCTAGACTGTAGAAATACAATGAAAACCTTATGCCAGTCCGCCCGTGAAATTACGTGCTTGGTAGAAACTCTGCCACGATCACCCGGAATGTCGGATTGACAGGGAACTTGCTGTAACGCGAAGCTGGACTAGCGTAGTACTGATGTCAGGAAGACCTCATCTGCAAATTTGACCATCTTAGGGATCATTTTAACCAGCGCCCCTGAGCTATAGTTGCACTGGAAATGCAATGAAGAAGCTCAAAGACGTGAAAACCCCATTATAAGCTCATCTTCAGATGTCAGCTGCTGGAGCTCTAGGACTCGGACGACTGCGCTTGATAGTTCGTTGGACGAGCAGACTAGTCGTGAAAAGATTGATTGCATCAATCATTAGAAAAAAAAAAATCCAAACCTCCATCTAGAAGGGCGCCCTCAAGCTACAGGCGTGCTTTTGTTGGAGAAAGACAATTTTCTGCCATGTGAAACTTTGAGAATTTCAACTTCTGTCGCCAGTTGCCATAGTTACGGGTCTCGGATAGCCTCTCTGGATAACTCGTCGGATAGCCAGACCAATTCTGAAGAGTTTGACTGTATTTATGAGCATTTTCAACAAGATCTTGACCTCCTTCTAGAAGGGCGCCCCCAGGCTATAGTTGCGCTTTCTTGTTTTTCCTCTGAGAAATCCTCATAATTTAATCACTAAAAACTCCGTCTTGACCACTGAAATGATCATATGCAACGTGAAATGCTGTCGCGAAACGCTCCTCCATCATGAAATGCTCCGTTCTGAGTCTCAGCATCAGGTTCTGATTAATGAAACTGCCTTTGACTGACAAACTATTGACAAAACTCCATGCTTGATATTGCCCAAAAACTATACTTGACATCATTTTAGCAAGGTTAATACTCTTTAAATAAAATGCCTTGATGAAGCAAAATTTTTGGTTTTGGGTACAACAGATGTTAAGAAACTAATGCCTCAACCCGATCGCTGTCTCTGATAATATCCTTATACTCATGCGAGTTCTCTAGCCGCTATGTCTGAATATCCACTAATTATTCATGCACCCATGCAATAGGCTGGTCATGGGCTCAGTAGAGCACTTGATCTGCTGTTCAAGAATATTAATCTGCAATCTTCCATGATGCTTGAATGACCTAAGAGTCTCCTTAAATAGCATGTGACTGGGCATGATGTGAGAAGTTGTATCATTTCAAATGGTGGTGTCCCTTTGAATGGACATGCCCCTTTGTTAACAAACCACTAATTGCTGCTTTTAAGACTTATTTAATTTCTGACTTTACTTCTTAATTGCTTAACAATTCTAATCGATGGCATAAATGAGAATAGCAATTGTCCTTATTGAGTCCCACGGCTCCACATCACCCTTACATAGTGCGGTGGTCAAGAGTATGTGATAGAGTAAAGCCGTGATAGGAATGGAATGAACCCGTTAGCAGATTATTGACTTTCCAGTTCACACAAGTCTCCCGCTGACTGAGAGTGAATTAATAATCAGCAGATATCAAAGGAAGGGAATCGAAGTCCCCTGCACTCGTAAATGTGCCACGACCACCACCATCACGTGGTAGGCTGGAAATATATATTGACACCCAGGTAAAACTTTGACTTCTCATGTCAGATCAAGTCTTGGCAATTAACATCAGAGAATGGCACGATAATCCTTGGTGCCAAGATGTTGGCTTTATTCCATTCGTCTTCATATGAATATCAAAGCAGCAACAAGATTAAATGACCATGTGAAATACATTCAGTTTAATATGGCGATCATAATCTTCAACGAGATAGCTCGATAAGTTCTTTGCTTCCCAAATTTTACTTGTACCTTGATTATATCTTAAAGCATTTACATATTGCTCAGCTATGACTTTGGCGGTGCTTTAGCAAGGATATTTGAATGATATTCAACCAGTTATTGATTCCATAAATATGCCGGATAACGTCTAGGTAACCCTCCATATCAAACGTGATTCCTTTATGAAAGCGGCGGAAATATGTATAACTTCTAAAGGCCCGTTACCATATATACCCCTCAATTTAATGCACAACAACAATCATTATTTTAATCAACAATGTCTATATTATCCTCTATGATTCGCCCACTATGAAATGATCGATCTGAGTATAAAAGGGTGCCTCTGAATAATATCAATTAGGTAGAGATTATCTCCCATTGAAATATTCTGAGCCAATTTTTTCGATTTTTACCAAGTACACAACAATGCAGAGAGCACCCATTAGGGTTAGATAATTCAAACCAGCAGATTACAAATAACTCGTTGCCAAGAATGCGCACTCAATCTCAACAAGAGAGAGGCTGTCATATGGCAAGAGGATCGTCAGTGCCTTAAACAAAATGCAACTGAAGGTAACTCTAACCAAGAATGTGTCCGCGAAGGGCGAACATATGGTCAGAGGATCTTCTACGCTACAAGTACTGAGAACAAACTCAACACCAAGCATGTGCTACCCTATCCAGTATGGAAAGGAGGCGACCATATGGCGGAGTGCTAAGAATTACAATGCTATGAAGGGAAATAAGCAAAAATGCTGAAAGTAAACTGAAATATTCCGAGCCAAATTTTTTCGTTTTTTCAATTTACCATTAACAACATTACAAAGCA
>VDFB02197231.1:0-21103 GCA_007258455.2 Sequoia sempervirens
GACACACTTCTCCTTCCAATATGTGATTATAGACTTTTGGGAGAATTTTTACCTTGAACAAAGTGCACCAACATTGTCATTATGTCTTTGAGTGCTTAGGCCATTTCTCTATGTCTTGTGTCTAGATTGATCATTACATCAAACATGGTTTGATCCTTCTCTTCCTCTATAAAATTACATATCTTTTGACATGTCATCTTGTTTCCCCCAAACTTCATAGACCCTTGACCCACATTTGTCAAGACCAAGGCTCTAATACCACTCTAATATCCTATCATGTCCCCATTTTCTAAAAATAGTAGTTTCTATTTTTAGTAAGGATAAATATCCTAATATAGTAAGTCAAGTCCTGCAGACAAATCTGGAAAATAATGTCTTTTATGGTGAAATAATTAAATCAAATTTCAATGATAAATTATTAAATAGAAATTTAAATATTTGGAGCCAAAAAGGGCATGGGACTTGGAGAAGCTAAAAATTTGTAGTTATTAGCCTTCTTGAAATCAAATCAAAAGTTGGATTAAACGAAAATTTCTATTTTGGTGTAGGAAGTGGAGGTTCATTTATGGGAAAGTGGTTTCAAATTTTGAATTGTAAGATTCCTTCAATTTTTGGCATGGATTTTTGGTGCCTGAGAAGCTTCATGAAGAAGGCAACACATAAAATGTAATTTCCTACTTTTTTGGATTGATTGATTCATTGTGTTTGCTAATGTATTTTTTCTATTCTTCAGAGGCTATCAAACCTATGGAGAAGGATGCTCAATAAAGGAATGTTTGACGGTTTTTGGGTGGACTAAGGATGGGAGTCAGAAGTTCACTATGGTCTAATCTTATGAGAGATTACCATTGCACTGAATGGTGTAGTTTTGCTTTAGTTTTCAGTGTGTTGTAGGTGTGGTGTGCAAGGGTTTGGTGTGAAATGTTGGGAGAGTGTTTTTCTCTAATTTTTGTTGTAGCTTATTTGGCAGCAATGGATCTTTATTTTTCTACTTTTTATATTTTTAAACACATTTTCTTTCATTCCTGGTAATGGCGCCATGTTTGGTGCTATCAATTAGCATTTCCTAGAAGTGGGTTGTAGAGTTTGAGCTCTTGTTTTGGGGTAATTTTGTAATCTGCCTTAAAAGATCTGAAAGTTCCCTTTTACAATCCATTATGCTGTCAAAATTTCTATAGAAATATTATTCTAATGCTGCAAATAAATTTTGGAGTTTGTTGTTGAACTTTCAGACATTATTTGGTAATGTGAGTATTGAAATATTATAGCAGATTTGTGGGTATTGTTGTTGTAATTGGAAAAATATTACTGTCAAATTCGTGTTCTACTACAACAAAGTGCTCCATTTCATTTGAAAAAAAAAAAAAGAAAAAAATCAAATTCTTTATTTGCAATTTTTTTTGCAATTTCATATTTTGGATGTTTTAGAAAAATCATTTATGGCAGTTAGAATTAATTTAAAAGGGGGATATTAAATTTCCATTTTCAAGATTTTACAGCCATGAGAGAAACATATATTAAACAAGATGAAATATTTAAAAATATTTCACATATGAAATGACTATATCATTTAGATGTAGGACATGATGGCTATCAAGGGTTACATACAACATTCAAATTTAGGTGCAAAATATCTCAAGAGAAAAGTTATTAAATATTTAGCTTCCACTTTTGATGGATCAGACAAGATCTCAATTAGAGATTAGTTATTTGAGATGCAAGACTGTTACAAGATTCTAGTTCCATGGAGGAGCAAGTTGCCATTAAGTATGCAATATTGCACCTTGAAGGATCTGTTCATGATTGGTGGTACCAAGGTATGAACACTCAAGATCATTCAATGCTTATTCATTCGATGAATTTTTTCAAAGGTTGATTAATAGATTTGAAGAAAAAAGGTTGAAAGATGTTAAAGAACCTAAGACAATGATAGAAAAAGGACGTTAGAGAAAGGTAAGTCAGGTTCTGATGAAAAGGACGTCCACGAAAAAGTCCAGGTGGATCCAGGTGGAAAGGATGGCACTTCAGTTCCCAAATCTGTTATGGATTTGTCGGTCAAGGGGGATGAAAAAGGTAAATCGTGGACTTCGTTGTTTGGTTTTAGGCCAAATGAAAAATCATCTTTTCCCCCTGTGAGTATCCTATCTGATCCGGGATCTGGTAAGTTTTCTATTTCTGTGCCGGATGAAATCATTGACCATAATATTGCTAGGATGGAGAATGTTTTGATTGGAAATTTTTTGGGTCCTAGACCTAATATTGAAGTGGTAAGGGAGTTTGTTAAGAAAAAATGGAAAACCAGTGGCCTGGTTTCGGTAGCGGCGCTCCCAAGAGGTTTTTGCTCTTGAGTTCACACAAGAGGATTACAAGGCGTTCAAGCGGTCAGGATCGCGGACTATCGGAAAGTCTTCCTTGGCCCTGAAGAACTGGTCTTCTAGGGTAGATCTATCTGATTCAATCTTTGAAATGGTGCCAGTCTGGGCCAGATTGCCTGGTCTCCCCTTGGAGTATTGGAATATGGATATCTTCAACAGGATTGCTAGCTCTTTTGGAGAACTTCTATCCATTGACTCAATGACCGCGGCTAGAAAGCATTTGGTCTTTGCTAGAATCTATGTTGGGGTTTCTCAAAATGTTGTTCTCCCCTCTTCGATTGACATCCAATCTAAGTTGGGGGTGTGGAAGCAAGCTATTGAATTCGAAACCACGCCCTTTGCTTGTTTCAAATGCCGAAAATCTGGGCATTGGGCAGGTGCCCGGCAGCCAACAAAGTGAGAATGGCCAACCTGAGCCAATGCGGAGGAAAAAGGTAGAGGAGGTCCCAACATTTACTCCCCGTCTGCCGAAGGAGAATCTTGATAAACACAACTCACAAAATAGCGGAGATCCAATTCTTAGAACACCAAGGATGTGCGCCACGAGTTTGGTGTTACGTTCTCGGTCCCTAAGTTCTAAGCTCGTTCTCACCTTAGGATGAGAAAGGAAGATGTCTCGCCTGTAGGAGGGGCAAGAGCCCCGGAGATTGTAGCTTAGCAATGAAGATACGAGTTTTGTTCCGTCCTCACCTATGCTGACGGCTAGATGTATGAATGTTCCTAGGCTGGAGGAAATACCCATTATGGGTTTGTCCTTGGAGATAGGAATTCCTACCCCCTTTCATTCTCCTTTTGGTAACCCTTGCTCTAATGGGGTACAGGATCAGGATTTTTCCACTTTGGAGGTAGTGAAGGATACTTATGAGACCCAAAGCATTAATTTGAAAACACCTAATCTCAATACTTCAGAAGCCAAGAATGGTTTAATGGATACCCTCCCTCGGGACCAGAGGTTGTTCTCTAAGAAGGATGGGGAATCAAGCAGAGAGTTGGAAAGCCAAGATGAAACTGAGTGGGAGGAGGTTATCTCACACTCAAAGTCCAAAAAAGAAAAAAAGAAGAATAAGGAAACTTCAAGTGGTATGGTCACCAGAACTAGAGCCAAGGCGGATTGTGGGAGTACCAAGCCTTGCCTGGGAAGAAAATCAGAAAAATGGCAAAGGGAGCAAGGTAGCCTTCAGGATATTGCGGATGGGATCCAAATGACCATCTTGGAGATTCTTCAATCCCCAGGTAAGAAATGAAAATTATGTCATGGAATATAAGAGGGTTGAATAGCCGTCATAAAAAGGATGTTTTGCAAAATTTTGTTAGGGACCACAAACCCGATATTCTTCTTGTTCAAGAAACTAAAATGCCTAAAGATAAAGTAGAAAGTCTTAAAAATTTTCAGAACTGTGGGGTTCATGGAAATAGTTCTGTGGGTGCCTCGGGGGGAATAGTTGCTTTTTGGAATAAGATGTTTATTAAAGGTGAGCCCTTAATGGAAAATGGTAATGTTGTGGCCACTAGATTCACCCACATAAGAGACAATTTTTGCTGGATTCAATCCAATATATATGCCCTGAATTGTAAGAATGCTAGAAATTCCTTTTGGTCAGAGTTATCTGGTTTTCGAAGATGTTTTGTTAATGAACATTGGATGGTCATGGGGGACTTCAATACTCCTCTCCTGAACGATGAGAAATTTGGGGGCTCTCAAATCAACTGGGAAAGTAAATCTGGCCTATCCGACTTCATAAACAGTAATGCCTTGATTGACCTAGATCTTCAAGGGGCTTCTTATACCTGGACTAATAGGAGATTAGGGTTTGATTTGATCCAAGTGAGGCTTGATAGGGCCCTTGTTTCTGGACAATGGTTTATAGACTATTTTTGTGCTTTGAGTGCCTTCTCAAGGGTGGGATTTGACCATTTTCCCATTTGTCTTTTGGCAGATCCTACTAGGGTGAAAAAGAACTTCCCTTTCAGATTTGAAATTTTTTGGGTTTCTCATCCTTGAATTTTTGAGGAAATTCGTAGCTGGTGGAATATAGATATTACTGGCACAGCGATGTTCAGGATTGCTAAAAAATTAAAGGAAGTGAAAACTAATGTGAGAAGGTGGAAAAAGGATGCCTTTGGGAATATTTTTGGCACTAAAATGGAAATTCAGGGTAAAATTCAGGAGATTCAAATTAAAATCCAGAAATGGGGATACATTGACAATTACAGAGAAAAGGAAAATGAACTTCTCATTCAATTGCATGACATAATTGCTAAAGAGGAAGTGTTTTGGCGGCAAAGATCTAGGGTGTCTTGGTTGACTGAGGGAGATAGGAATACCAAATTCTTTCATCTGTCTGCTTCGAAACATAGGGCTGCTAACAGAATCACTCATATTGTGTCTAATGGGACTAGTTTTGAGGAGGAAGATGATATTAGGGAACACGCTGTCCTTTTCTTTAGCAACCTTCTTTCTTGTAATGGAGAGATTGTCACTGAAGCTCAAGATTCCTTGATTGAGGCTATACCTCAAGTGATTGGTCATAATGAGAATTCTTTGATCACAGCTATTCCTTCCAAAGCTGAAATAAGGAAAGCTGTTTTATCTTTTGATGGCAACAAAGCTCCTGGACCAGATGGTTTTCCGTTATTCTTCTTCCAAGTGTTTTGGGAAATTGTTGAGCTGGATGTGGTGAACGCTGTCAAGGAATTCTTTGGATCAAGACGTCTGTTGAAAGAATTGAATGCTACTTTTGTGGTCCTTATTCCTAAAAAACCTGGGGCTTCAGAGTTTCAAGCTTTTCAGCCAATCAGCCTGTGTAATTCTATTTACAAAATTATTTCGAAGGTGTTAACTTCAAGAATGCTTTCTGTGCTGCCCCAAATTATTGCCCCGCAGCAGAATGGTTTTGTGCCAGGTAGGTACATTCTGGACTCTGTTGTTACTGTTCATGAGAACTTACATTCGTTAATGGTTTTGAAAACTAAAGGGTTTATTCTTAAATTGGACATTTCCAAAGCCTATGATCGAGTTGATTGGAATTTCTTGTTTAAAATCCTGGACAAGTTTGGTTTTAATAATAGAGTTATTTAGTTGGTGAACCAACTTGTCTCGACAGTTACCTCCTCTATCATTGTGAATGGATCACCATCAAGGTTTTTTCATACCTCCAGAGGCCTTAGACAGGGAGATCCTATTTCTCCTATTCTATTTACTATCTTGGCTGAGAGTTTGGGGAGAAATATTAAAAAGCTTATTGATCAAAGATCCCTTGTTGGCTTAAGACCTTCTTCTTCTCTTCTTACCTGTTCCCACCAGCAATTTGTTGATGACACCATTCTCATGGGAAGATCTACTATGACTGAAGCTAAGACTTTAAAAAAAATTCTGAATCTTTATGAATCTGCTTCTGGGCAAGTTGTCAACAGGGCTAAGAGTTCAATTTTTTTCATCAATACTCCAGAGTATAGACAAGTCAAACTTGCTCGGATTCTTGGATGCCGAGTTGAGCCTCTTCCGTCAACCTATCTTGGCTTACCTCTTTGTTCTAAACCTTCAGAATCGTTCTGGATTTCTTTGGTTGAAAAATTCAATAAGAAGCTATCGGGGTGGAAAGGTGCTCTACTCAGTCAAGCGGGAAAAATCCATCTCCTTAAGGCTTCTCTGCAAAATCTCCCTATTTATGCTCTCAGTATATTTAAAATTCCTGCTAAATATGCTGAGGCCATTGAAAAAATTCAGAAAAGGTTTCTCTGGTCCGGAGTGGAGGACAAGAAGAGAATGCCACTTGTCGGATGGGATCTTGTTTGTAGACCCAAGTCAAGGGGGGGCCTGGGTCTAAGGAAAATTAAAGTTTTGAATATGTCCCTTCTTGCTAAATAGCTTTGGAGAACTCTTACTTTAAATGGAGAATGGCGTGAAACTTTAAAAGCCAAATATTTTAATAACTATGAGTCTTCTAATGAGATTATAAATTCTTCTTCTTTACCTCGTGGGTCTATCTGCTGGAATGATATGGGTAGAGGAAGAAAGTTGCTGGAAATGGGAATTGGATGGCTGATTGGAAATGGAAATTATGTTAGATTTTGGGAAGACAGGTGGCTTTTTAAAGATCCTTTAATCATAATAGAGAAATTTAGTAAATGGATGAATGACTGTAAAAAGAAATTTGGAATCTTGGTTAAAGATTATTGGAGGAATGGTGGTTGGGTTGATTTGATAACCATCAGTCAGGATCTTGGCCCTGTTCAGTCGGCTTTCAGAGCCCTAAGACCAGCTCAACACTAGGTGGAGGATCTTGCTGTCTGGTTAGACAACCTGTCTGGTATTTTTTCAGTTTCCTCTGCCACTTCTTTGTTGGTTAGTCCGATGGGGCCTCCTCCCTTCTGGGCTAAGGCTTGGATTAATCACCTGACTCCGAAAATCAATATTTTCTATTGGATAATGCTACAGAATAAGATTCTCACTTTGGACAATCTTGGAAAAAGAGGAATTCAATTACCAAACAGATGTTATATGTGCAGGAATGAAGCCGAGTCTGTTAATCATCTTTTTCTTCATTGCCCTTTTGTGTCGATTATTTGGGATAAACTTCTGGCGCTTCTTGATGTGGCATGGATTTTTCCTGCCTCTGTCGAAGATTTCTTCATGCAATGGAAAGCTCCTTCAAGAAATCTTTTTGTGAGAAAGCTATGGTCTTTTATTCTACCTTTTGTGTCCTGGAATATTTGGAAGGAAAGGAACAACAGAGTGTTTAGGGATAAAGAGATGTCGGAAGGGGACTTGCATGCTAAAATTGTAAGGGCTATAAAGGAAAAATTATCTTTAATTCCTAAAAAAATGTTTGAGAAAGCTATTTGGTCTCCTTTTGATATTGCTATGGCCGAAAAGTGGAATTCAAAATTAGTTGGGTCAAATGTCCTCAAAACTGGTGTCTGTGGGAGAGAGAATGCTAATTGGTCTATGCCGCCTTTGGGCTGGCTGAAAGCCAATTTTGATGGTGCAGCTAAAGGTAATCCTGGGAAAGCTGGCAGTGGGTGTGTTTTAAGGGACAACTCAGGGGCTTTTATTGCGACTTTTGCTTTGGACATTGGAACTGAAACTAATCATGTTGCGGAAGCTGTTGGGGCTTTTCATGCAGTCAGCTTAGCCCTCAAGATCAACACGAAATATCTTTGGTTGGAGGGTGATTCATTAAATATAATAAATTGCATTCTTGGGCTTACCCCCCCTCGTGGACCATCAAAAAATGGATAGAAGATACGAAAACTTTATTAAGTAAATTTGATAAAGTGAAAGTATCCCACGCCTATAGAGAAGCCAATAAGGTGGCGTATTTCTTCACCAATGAAGGGGTTAAGAAGGGTGGGGAAAACACGTGGAGGAAGAATGATAACCTCCATCCTGAAGTGAAAGCGCTAATTTATTATGATTCAGTGCATGGAAGAGAAGGCAGTCTTAGTCATGATGAAACGGATAAAGATCAGGTACATCGATTTCATTAGATTTGATGGGACTGACGTCATTTTATTTTTCAAGAAGATTCTTTGGCACACTTTCTGGGCGTTCAACAAAAAAGGCCTAAATGAGACCCAGAGCAACTGTAGAGTGTTGTTTTACAGAAGTCTGAATATGGGTGGAGAAAGAAAATGTGTGGAGCCGAGCAATTTTTAGGAGCACAGAAAGAACGCTAAAGCGTGGGAAAGAATTGAAAAGGGAGGTTTAATCCCGTATCTGGAAAAGCTCCATGGTACGGACGAGGGGATGCTGGACTATTTTGTTAAAAACTGGAAAAATGGTGAGATTGTGCTGTTTGGTAGGAATGTTAAGCTGAGTGAGGACTTAATTGGGGAGATAACTGGTCTTTCGACTGAGGGTGTTAAATTCTATAGGGACCGGCGATTCTCTGATGAAGCGGTCATTAAATTTCCCAAAAAAGATAAGGAGAAAGCGAAGATGGTTAAGGTTGCCAATAGCTACTTTGATGTTGAGTCCATCAAATCTATATGGAGGAAAGTTTTAAGAGTCATTATGGAATATATCACGGTTGACGGGCGCTTCACCAGAGTTTATGGTTACCACTTTGCCATACTGAACCATTTCCGTCACAAGGTTCGTATATCTCTGCCTTTTTACTTATTTTCTTCTTTGAAGAATAGCCTTGATTATGTGGAAAGAAACCCTAGGAGGAATGCTATTATTCACCCTGGTCTTGTTAGGCTCATTTTTGAGCATTTTCAAAACTTACCTGCTTTGCCTAAAACTGTTGATATTGAAGATTTGGATGATGAGGAGACAGAAAGTAGTAGGGAGTTCGAACCCCGGGCCCCCCCTGCTTGTGTTCTTGTTGGTCATGAAACCATTGCTCCCCAGTCCTTGTCTTGTCGGAAAACCCTTAAGGATTTTGCCCCACTGTCTTGTCCTAAATTGTAGCCTTTGCATGAGTGCCCTAGTTCGGGTTTTGCTTCACCGCCCTGTCTTAACCCCCAGCCGTCTCCTAGATGCCCTACTTCGGGCTTGTCCCCTGGCTTTAAAGGTACCCCTGTTATGAAACTTGTTTTGTATTCTAGGAATTCTATGGAAATCCTCTCTGATAAACCCATGGTCAGTAAGGAATCGGCCCCTAATGCCCCTACGTCTGGAAGATTGGGGAATGATCATTATGAGTCCCCTATTCAAGATGAAATTAATTCGGCCCTGAATAAGCTCAAGCTTGAGGACATGGTGAGTATAGCAAAAAAAAGTACGGATGGCCTTTTCACTATTCTAAAGTGGACCCAGAAAGAAGTCTGTGATTTGAAAGGCCGTTTTACTAATCTCAGCAATAGGGTCACAGACTTGGAGCAGAAGATCAGTTGGAATTGTAGAGATAATGAAGGACAGGAAACTCCCTTACCAAGGAAAAGACAACAATCTCAGGAGGATAGATTGACAAGTATCGAGTGCAGTATGTCCAAGATTGGCCAAAACATTAGGGCCACTGTTGCGAACAATCACAAAATCGCTAGGCATAACACCATTATCATCAATGCGATGGTGGAAAAGCTTAAAAAAAACCAAAAGGGTTCGCTGGTCGTGGATTTGGATGCGAACAGGGGAGGCAGCAGATCGGTTGGTGAAGGGATTTCGACTCGTACCCGGGCTAACATTAAGAGAAAGACCCCGACTTCATCACATACTGCTCAAATTCTCAAGCAGGGGTTACAGGACATGCAGGATGTTGAAAAGGAGGCTGAGGAGTTACTGAACACCTTGGAGTAGCGTGGTGGGGTTTGTTGCTGGTTTTTTTGGGCAGTCCTTTTTTGGGCCCTGCTGTCTCTTGGTGTTGTCGTATCTTTTTTGGGATAGTCGTTTGTTTGTTTGAACTTTTTCTGTTATCTTTTGCAGTTTAAACTCTGCGGTTTTAGGTCCTCAGAAAGCTTATTTTTTCCTTTTCAAAAAAAACCTCTTCTGTGGAATCGTTTTGTACACCAACCTATGCATATATGGCTACACTTTGTATCTAAGATATTGAGAATGGTAGTTTATACAACACTTGGTGCCTTCCCCTATCATGTAAGTTTGCTCTAATCATAACAATGTATCGGTCATGTTATTCTTGCACTATTGGAGTGTTGGATCAATGTTAATGTTAGTGCGATCACTCAAATGATATGTTATATTTAAATGTGAACTAAAATTCACATAAAGCCTATGTAGACTTTAAGTATTGGTATAGGTCCTTGAGTTCATACACCATATCAATATGTTGGCATGCTTTCCTCTCATGGTTAGACATAATACTTTATCATTTTTTTTCTTGATTAGTTGTCATGCAAGTATTTATGGAGGTAGTCCCATGCAATAGAGTCCATAGCACCAAGTACTAATTGAACAATAATCTATTGACATTTTTGAAACCATTCAATGTAGCTACCAACCCTCTAGAATGTAACATAGAATTTTATGAACAAAATGCATGATGCCATGATTCATTGGGATTCCAAGCCCAAATACTATAGTGTTGGTTATATACCTCCCTCAAATTATCTTGTGTTACTTTAAAACATATCTTTTCATCATTGATCTTCTATTGAGATGGTGGATGTTATATTTCTACAAAACCATGGGCCTAAAATTTTCATAAGATAAGAAAGAGTAATATTATAAGTCAATACCAAGATAGAAAAGTTCAAAAAATAAGGGAATGAAACTAATAGTGGTGTGGAGTTTAATATTTGATATAGAAATTGAGAAAGTGGGACCCATCACTAATTATTTAGAAAAATACAAAATGTTTAAAAAATAGTATATTTTTATTAATTATTTATGTAGAAACCAAATTCTAAGGTTCAAATCTTTATCAAAATGGATGCAATTAATGTTTCTTTTCAAGTACATGTCACCCAAGCTTAATCTTTATCACAACATATTTGGTAAGATATGGGACCCTAGTTGGGTTATTTGTACACACACAATCACAAAGATGTTCAAAGATGGGTAGACAATCAAATCCAAGTGACTAATGGCTGCATAAATACATACATAGATGAATGATATAAAAATAAAGCAAATGCATAAAAGTGTCTCCATATAAAGATACAATAAGAACTAAACTAATGTAAATAAATACATATAAAGATAAATAAAATACAAGAAAAAAAAACCACCTTCATTTAAAATTATACGATTTATTAATATAAACATTTATTAAAACATTTCTTTCAAACATACATACAAATTTCAGCATTAAAAAATAATATCACCTTTAACCTATTTCATTATTTTATCTATGCAACTGGCGCCATTTTTTATTGACTGTCAATAGAAATTAATGATAACATACTTATATTCTTCTCATTAAAATACATAACGTCAAAATCAATTTGTCCATACAATCAACAACTGCTCGTGAAAAGCGTTCCTTAACTAAAATACAAGAAAAAAAAACCACCTTCATTTAAAATTATATGATTTAATAATATAAACATTTATTAAAACATTTCTTTCAAACATACATACAAATTTCAGCATTAAAAAATAATATCACCTTTAACCTATTTCATTATTTTATCTGTGCAAATGCGCCATTTTTTATTGATTGTCGATAGAAATTAATGATAACATACTTATATTCTTCTCATTAAAATACATAACGTCAAAATCAATTTGTCCGCACAATCAACAACTATGCTCGTGAAAAGCGTTCCTTAACTAATGTTGTTCTTCTGGAGAAATGACAAAGGATCCACCTACATATATAAGATTAACTCCTCCACAACACAAATTAATGCCAATTAAACTGCCAATTAAACCACTGGCCAGACAACCATTTGGATAAAATTAGTTTTTTTGATGAGTTAAAAAGTTGAGAATTAAATGTGTAAATGTGTTTTCTATCGACGTATCCAATCACACTCCTGATTCACTATCCAGATGACAAGAATTTACATAGTTAATTCCAACTGCATTTTTTCTCATCTTAATGGGACTCCAGAAGGCAGAAGAGTATCAAGGAAGCCACTGCATTTCCTGAAACACTTCAATTCAAATTTGCAGGCGATTCAAATTTGCAGGCACCTACCTCTGTGATTAATAAAGAAAGCAAGTTAAAAACAAAGCTTATTAAAGACATAGTAAAAAGCAAAATTATTTAAGAAGGCAAAAAAAAATGTTTAAGAAAAAGTAATCAGACCATGTTTATGAAAGCATGTAAAGCCAATATAGTTTCTTTCATTTGAAAGAACCAGAACATACCATCATCCGTTCAGACAATAGTAAAATACCATCCATCTCAAGACCATATATTCCTGATAAGGGTTTAGGTTTACTCTTTCCACACTGTAGAATGTGCTTCAACATTCTTTCCCATTAATAGAAAGGTGATTATTTCCAAAGATCATCTTTAAAAAAAATTACCATATCAAAACAAAATGCTTTCGTGCAAGGACTCGAGCAGCATTTCCCCTCGACAGCTGTTCCAAGACTGAAATTTTGTCAAGTCTCAGACAAGCATGCCATTTAAATAAATAAAACCCGAACATCCCAATAAAAATATCATAGAAGCGAATTCTGGTTAATAGTAGAAAACATTTACAGATACTATTTCATTATTCAGTTCCTGCAAAAAGTTGGGACAGTTTCTTTTCTGGCAAATAAATCAGTTGATTTTCAAATGGAACAAATTTTATTCTATTTCTATTTTAGCTACACAAATGTAGAACTGTACGTGAACTTTTACAGAACTTCCTGTCATATTGAGATATGCAATATTCCTATCTGCAAGTGGATATGCTGATTTTGACTTTACATCTGCACATCTAGAATGTGGATTTTATCTTCAAAAGTGAACTTATTCATCCTGCAGGTAAGATAGACCCAATTGAAGATTGAAACTTATGAAAGAGCTCTCATACTATACTGTTCAACACCAAAAATAAAAATAACAAAGAACAATAGATCTTCTCAAAAATACTCAGCGAACAACAGAGCTGGAAAAAATATTTGTTTATTCAACTGTGTATCAAATCTGGAAATACAGAGTGCATTAAATAAAAAATAGAACAAGCTATTGAAGCTCAAAGAAAAACTAAAAATAGGGAAAACCACGTGCAAGGAAACAACAGTCTAAACATAGTTTTAATTTGCACTTAATAAAAAACAAAACTAATCAAAATAGGGAAAACCAAATGCAAAATGATTGCATGGAAACAATAGATAATTTTAATCTACACTTAATAAAAAACAAACTACACATGCAGTTTTTATTATGCATAAACAAACTAATTAAAGAAATCTGTGGTGGAATTGGAGATGATTGGAGAACCGTTGTGAATGCGTTGAATGCATGCCTTCACCAATTACACCTTCTCGGGATTTCAAAAGAGCAAGTACACCTCGCTATTTTCAAGATTCTCTTTAGCTCTTAGATCGATTGATCCGATCTGTCCGATCCTTGTCCGGTCAGAACCGGATTAATCGACTCAATCGATCAATCGACCAAGAAAACCTGATAATGATCCCGATCGATTCCCCTAAAAAAATGGAAGAAAAACACGTAGTGGAGGAGGTTCCTGGAGAGCTGAAGCTGTTTAAAGCGATGTATCTGTGGAGCACACACCAATGGAGACACCCCTCACTCACCAATCCCTCCTTCCAATCACACCTTCATTGATGGAGTGGCAACCAGAGATGTGCTTCTATAGGAGGCAACTGGACTGTGGGCTCGCATATATCTGCCTGATAAGAAGACCAACGAGAAGCTTCTGTTGTTGATTCATTTTCATGGTGAAGGGATCTGCGTCAGCCATGTCGATTGGCACATCTATTACTATTTCTACTTGCGCCTGGCCAGGGAATTGCAGGTGGTGGTCATGTCGCTAGATTATAGTCTGGCTCCAGAGCATCGCCTTCCTGCTGGTAGATTACAGGCTGGCTCTGATTTCCTGCTGCCTGCCATGACTGCCTCGCAGCGGTGGAGTGGCTTCGAACCTGGCAATAGAGCAAGGATTATACTGTATCTTACTAAGCCCAACTCCCCACTGAACAAGAGTCCTCCCTTCATGGCATTACAGGTAATTGTCCTTATTCCTCGTGCCTAAGCCCTCCCCTACGTGGGTGCCATACTGTCTTAATGACATAGGCTCCTTTTCCTCTGACAGACGGCTCTTCCAAATTACTCATTCCGAGAACAAAATCCATATCGTGATTTCTTGTTGACAATATCTACCTTCTTAATAAATTGCCATGCGTGAGTTAGGTATTTGAGCCACTCTACGCCTGTAAAAGTTACTGTCACGTAACGGAACCTGAAAACCTACAATTCAGAGAGCGCCCAAACATTTTCCCAAAAAGATCGCATGCTAGCATTTTTGGTGGAATTCTCACTATAATAGCCTATCGGGCTAAATATATACACTAGTGAACCCCTTAAGCAAAGATTTGGTGGGTATGAAAGAAATTAGTCCCAACTACTAGCCTAGTGAGGTACCATGCAAAAGGAAAAAGATATGGGTCTCAAATACTAGCTTGATGAGATACCCATGTGCAACATTTGCAATCTCTCAAAAGAAAAAGCATAATAGAAAACCCAGTGGGAAAAGAATACTCTAAAAAGAGAGAAGATGAGCAAAGGACTAGAAAGTTCCCCCGTAAGGATGATGTTGTTGTTGATGTAGACCACACACCAAGAAGAGATTTTAGATGAATGAACTTGAACTCAGTAAAGGGTTTGTTGAAGATGTCAACAACCTGCTCTGAAGACTAACAAAATACTAGGTCGATGATCTATCAATGAACTAACTCTCAAATATAATGCATATGAATCTTTATGTTTTAGTTCATTATTTTTTAGCTAGATTATGTACATCTAAATGGTGATCTTGTCACAATATATCACTATGGGTTGCTTGAAAGGAACACCAAACTTAGAAAGAAGGCCCTAAAGCCATACAACCTATGTAGCTGAGTTAACAGGCCCCCTAAATTCATCCTCTTTATGTGATAGAAATAATATTTTTCTTCTTGCTAGATCAATTGATAGGACTTGAACCGATTTAAAGACTATAACCTAAAGTGGACTTCCAATGTTCAATGTCACTAGCACGATCTAAATATGTAAGAAAAAACCAACTTAACTAAAGAACCAACTCTATAATGAATCCAAAACCCAAGAATATCATGAAGGTAATGAAGGATCCTCTTAGTTGCTTTCCAATGCATCTCATGAGGTTCCTACATAAATCTTAAAACTATTCGTACTACAAGTAGGAAATTTCTAACTACCAACAAGTTGTTGATACAATGTAGCATCAACCAATGTTATAGTACAAGAAGTCACAAAATTGACTCTATACAGAAAGGGAGTCAAAGATCATTTATAAGTAGTAATGTGAAACCATACAAGTATTTCAATAGTATACTTTGGTTGTGCACAAGTGATCTATAAAGTGGACTATGAAATCCCAATGCCAAGGAAGTACTACAATAAACCCAAGTCTTTCATGTGAAATTTATCCTCAAGTGATGTCTTCACTACTGCAATGGTAGATGTACTCTCAATAGTTGAAATATCATCAAAATATAAAACTAGTATAAAAAATGAATCATCTTACTACAATAGATAAACATTAAGATCTAAATGACATATAGTAAAACCCCATGATAGGAGGTAGGAATACATATTGGCATACCAAATCCTAGGAGCTTGTTTGAGGCCATAGAGAGATTTCCTAATACTACAAACTAAGGATGAATATTGAATAAACCCTTGTGTTTGTTCCATATAAATTTACTCCTCATGGTGTCCATGAAGATATACACTCTTCATATCCATTTTATGTACAACCAATACATATGCTATGACTATATCTACTATGAGTCAAATTTATGTCATCTTAGAAACTGGTGCAAAGTTATTTGTATAGTCAATGCCTAAAACATGTGAATAACCTTTGGAAAAAAATCGTTCTTTATATTTATCAATTGAACCATGTACTAAAAATTTATTTCAATACGACATCTATATTGAACTATCTTCCTTCCCTTAGGAAGTGAAGTCAAATCCCAAGTGTGATTTCTTAGTGCAGGAGCACCTAGTTGAGTTCATGCCTCCATAAGGCCATTTTGTATTTTTTTAGTTTTGGGTGTGCTTCTTTTGTAATAATGTCTTTCTTGACCATTTCACATGTTTTTGAGTTATTTTGGGTTTCTAGGAGGCTCGTAGGGTCAAGTTGTAAAATCTTACAAAATGTTGTCAACTTTGAAAAAATTGTCAAATCGAAAAAATATAAAATGAGGAATATGAAGGGTCATTGTGGGAAAAGAAGTTATTTGGTCATTGAAACTCAAAGGGTAGTTAAGAAATTGATTTCAAATGTTTAAATTGGACTTGATAAGGTGAGACCAAGGTCAGTAGCTTCTATTTTGAAGAGAAATCAATACCAAACCCTTGTTTTTCTAAAAATTCCAACATTTTTTGCTATTCTAGAGCATTGTACATTTTTCGTACAATTTTTTTATGATTTATAGTTGATTGTAATAGATGTAAAATTGAATTATATTTCTATTGGTTTTGGTATCATTGGATTTTGTTGAATTTTGAGAGTTTTATTGCCATTTTACTCAAGATAGGTTTGAAACCCTAGTTCAATAGGGTTGACAGGAAGAAAAATGTAGAACTCTCCATTCCACTGATGAAAACTTGTCAAACTCAGTGGAATGGAAGTAGATAGAGTATATTTTGATTTTGTGATATTTTTAGGAGTAGGTTACAAGTTTTTTTGAAGTTTTGATGATGCCCTAGTTGGAAAACCTCATTGTTTTGGGCAAGATTGATACCTAAAAGGTAGGGTTTGATGAAAGATCATTGGAAAAGGTTGGAAATTGGTTTGAAGAGTTTTTTTAGAACATATTACACATGGTAAATATGTTTGTGAAGTGATTTGAGGCTTGGGAGTCATAGAATCAATAAACCCTTGGTGAAATCAGCTTAATTAGGCCTTTGTGCAAACGTAACAACAAAGATTTGAGTCTTGTTCCAAAGAAGAGAGTTTGAGATATGTTTCAAAAAGGCTTAATGGGTATTTAAAATATATTTTGGTTTGTGGGTAGGATTTATTTTCTAAAATTTATGTTCAATTTATGGTGAATTTATCCTCTTTTACGCCTATTATCAAATGTAGCAGTAAGCATTTGAAGGGTTTGTTACAAAAAAACCATCCCTACACTTTTGATATATTTTGAAACATGGAAAAGGATATCTAGAATGGTAATTGGTTTGTATATTTTCAATTTATTTTGAAATTTATGTTGACTTTTCTTTGTTTGGAATGCTACAAACAAAGTTGATGAGACTGTGAGAAGTACCGAGTTGGGATTTTCAAGGTTAAAAGATTGTCCAAAGCTGATTGATTTGTGGTTTGATAATGATATCCCTCCCTATTGTGCATAATTTCTAATAAAGGAATAATATTCCTCATCCATAGAAATATCCCACTCAATTATATCTAATGTCTCTCTAAATCTATGTGGATTAGAAACTCAAGCAAAAAAGGCATGTGGCCCCCCTAAATTTTTTCTTGAAGTTGTATGTCATCTATTGATCTTGTAACCATATATATATCATGTGTAGATTTTGAGATGTGGGTGAGTCTAGTACAAAAATATCTACTTCATATGCAATCCATGAACTACATGAATATAAACCCTCATCACTGTACACACTATGAGAACTAGAAGAAGAAGAAGATCATGCACTAGGAATATACTAGGAATGATTTGACTCATATATACTCTAATACAAATTTAGTGAGTGAAAAATATGTTGAGAAGTGTTAAGTATTGTTTAAATAAATTTTGCTTGAAAATTACCACTTCTCTCAATAAACAACTCATGTCTAGTAGGGTATAATAGGCAATAGCCTTTTACAGCATCTGGATAACCAAGAAAGATGAAAATTTTGTATTGTGGATCCATGGCCTTGTAATATTCATTCAATGTTTGTTCCATGGAATGAGAGCCAAAAACCCTTAAATGATCAATTGGTGGTTTCTATCCTTTCCAATCATTAAAGGGAGTGATATACTTCAAGACTTTATGAAGAACTCTATTCTAGTAAATGTAATAGGTACAGTTGACTACTTCTACCTAATGTGATGGTATGTATCCCTTAGAGTGAATCATACAATTAGCCATCTCTTTTAAAGATCTATTTTTCCATTCAACATTGCCATTTTGTTGGGGGTATAAGGAATTGTGCATTATGGATATATCCCAGGCTATGATATGCAAAACTTCTCAAAATAGTTGTTGAAATACTCACCCTCATTATCTTTTTAAAGAACCTTGATTACTTTCCCTAACTTATTTTGGCAAGATTTTGAAATATTGCAAAGATTCAAACACTTGATTTTTTCCTAAGGAAGTAGACCCAGGTAAAACATGAGAAATCATCAATAAAGATGAGAACATATCTATCCTTTGTAAACTATGGATTGGGAAAAGCCCATGAAAGATCACTATGAAGAAGTTTTAAGCCTTGTGTTGCCCTCCATCATCTAATGTCAACATATCCTCCTCACAAATGTGTTGGTCATGATTGTTCATGAAAACATTGGTAGAAATAGGGGAGGTGTTGCAAGGTGAATGGAGACTAGGTAAAGAGGTGGCAATGAATTCATCTTGTGTTGCTATACTATCTTCCCAGTGGGAATGAGGAGAAGGACAAACAAGACCTTCATGATGCTGAATGATTTTACCTTTTTTCGCCAAGATACCTTCATCATTAAAAGGAGTGATATAAAGGGAAGGAAAATTATGATTATTATTTTTGTCTATATTTGTATTCCCTTCTAACACATCATCCTCACAAATGGGAGAGATATGAGGGAATTTAGATTCAATACAAGCATTAATATGTTCCTTCTCTTGTGCTAAGAGACTATCATAACTAGCGAATGCATTGAAAGAATGATTAACATGCTTATGAATTAAATTCTTCTTTGTAAATTTGGAGAAGATTGAGACTAACATTTTGAAAAGAAACAATCTATGCTAACTCAAAATGCAATGCAAAGGGTTGAAATGAAATTCAATTTTTAGATGTTAATTGACTAATTATAATATGTAACAATATGAGAATTCAAACTTGAAATTGAAGCCATGCATGAAAAGAGCTAATTTAGGCTAGATTTAATAAAATGCATGATACAGAAATGCAGCCAACTGATACAGGTATGAAATAGTACCAAACAAAAGCCTAAAAGCAGGGTTTTCAGCTCTATAAAAGACAATTATAGGGGTCAAAAGTGACTAATTCGCCCAAGGTGGCGAATGAGTCCCAGTATGGACCTTTTTCTGAATTTTTTCAGAAATATTTAAGTGATCTTGATGTGTTCTAAGTGCTATGATGTAGAGCTAAATAAAAAATGCAGAATTTCAAAAAATTTAAATGAATTTAGATGCCAAAAATGCAACATAAATACACTTTTTATGAATGCAAAATTTAACACGTAGCATGCAAATGAATCTTGCAAATCCTAATGCCAGCTAGATCGATGATGATGAAGGACTCCAAATCAGAAAAGAGAAGTATTCGAGAAGTAGGTTCACTAAAATGAAATGAAAGATTTTGACCCCTATGGACAACTCTTGCTCTTCTAGGGGTTTTCACCTAAAAGGAGAGAGATAGGAACAAAATGCACATTGTTTCACTCAAGATTAATGTAAGGATGGATGGGATATTGATGTGAAGTGTGTTTATATGTGTTTGAATGCTTACAAATAAAAATAAATGAATGTAAACTAATCCAATACAAGATGTTCAAAAACATAGTGTTGATTGCAAGTATGAACTAGAAACCTAAATAAATAAAAATAGAGATTGATGAGACTGATCAGAGTGCACCTAGATGTAGATTGCTATTATTGGAGAGTACTAGAATGTTCCAGAAGTCATTGTCAATGGCCACTGGGACTAATATGTATTGTTTATTTTCCTCCCCCATTGCTACCAAATTATTGATTTGCAATTCTCTTATCAATCTCAAGTGAATTTGGAGAGAAGTGTACTCTCATTCCCTTCCCTATATGAGTTATTTGATACACTAAAATTAGATTAGTTGATAGTGAAGGTACACTTGGAAAATTTAAAAATATTCCTCCTTCAACTTCAACAAACCCTCTTCCTTTTTACCAATGATACAGTATCATCACCTAAAGTGAATTTGGACATATTGGATGGCTCTAAGGATGAAAAAACTTGTGAAAAACCCATATGGTGTGAAGCACTAGAGTCTATAATCCATGGAGATGAAGATGCTATAGAAACTAAGGCTTTTCCCTTTCATTTCTCTTTGTCCTTAGTATTTCTAGAGTTAATGAAGATGCCCTGATAGAATTAGGTAGCCCTATATTATTCTTTTTGAGAATCAAGTCCTACACACCGTCTTATTGTTACCAAGTGTAAGGGGGAAATAGCATAAGGAAAAACAACAATGAATCAAATAAAATAAATTCAAACTAAGATCAAGTTCTAAACCCATACTCATCAAATGAATTCAAAACAAAGAAACTTAAATGAATTCAAACTAAGAAACTTAGATGAATTCAAAACAAAACAAGTCTTACCATACCATGTCGAAGTTGTAATCGTATTGATGTTGGATTGCATAATCAACATGAAGCCTCCATTTGATGTTGCATAAGCTTCAAAGTGTGTTAATAGTGATCAAAGATGAGTGTAAAATCTCTCAATGATTCAAATGTCAATTTAGCATGACTTCATTGCATAAAATCTATAGATTCTTTGACCATTTTTTAGAATGAAGAGGGTTGTTTTATAGATTTCATGTTTTGAGATGAATGATCAAGATTTCATAGTAAAAGATCATGATCAATGGTTGAGAACCATTGAGAGGAAATAGATTGGTTAGTTATCTTCTTTGATTTATCCAATTAAGGATTTTGATTGGATTGATTAGGGGGATTGAAGAAATTAGGTTGAGAGCTTAGTAGCATTGAGGAATAGATGAGTTAGTCAACCAATTAGAGTGACAAATCAGTGGTAATGATTTTCTCAATTACAAAACAGATGAGGATAATTAATTAATTAATTAATTAATGTTGGAGATGAACGTGCAAGTCATGTTTGACTTTAACAAATAAAGTTGGATTTGTTTGTTGACTATGTTGAATGATTTTGAATTTAATTGATTTAATTATTCAAATTTAGAGAAGGGAAAATGGTTTAATTAAATTGCTAAT
>VDFB02197232.1:0-24291 GCA_007258455.2 Sequoia sempervirens
AGTGTTGCTTTCCACAAACCTATCTCCTTTTTTTAAAGTGATAGATTCATTTCCTTCATTACAAATTTCTCCTAGCTGTGCAAGTCTTCCTTCTGACATGGTCGGACCAGTGATATTAGTAGTTGTGCCACCTACAGATTGGGAAGAATTGTAGCTTTATAGTCCATCACCAGGAACTCAATCTAAAACCTTGGATAGGACAGTTTCCTCATGTCAAAACCATCAAGATCGCCTAGGTTTATAATCTGCCTATTTTCCATAATTGTTTTCTTTAGCCAACAGTAAAAATCTCCATGTCAATCATAAAAATGTACCTTGGAGTCCCCCTTCAACATTTTTCAGTGGAAAGCTCATAATAGCCTCAAGTATAGAGACATGAACAACACACCATCAAAGGAGGAACAAATCCAGTTTTATGCTATCCCTTCCATCAGAAAACATAAACTTGAGAATGTGGCAATGATAAAATGCTGCTACAGTAATAAAGTATTTAATTTTCTAAGTGAGGCTGCCCATATCCATCAGAAATAGCTTGCTTATCCATTGAAGTAAAATTTCTTGCAACAATTTTGCTTCATAAATTTCTTCAAGTCATTGTTGAAGCTCTCCTTGAAGTTTCAGAGTTTCATCATTTTAAGAATCCTCTTTGGAACAACCTCATTTAAAACCTGCATCTTTGCACGAGCTACTCATGATTGTGATGTAAGTGATTATATCAGGTTCAATATATTTTTTCCATCATTTCATTTAAAAGTCTAAAAGCCTCAGATAGATTATCTGTCCTAGAATGCCCGTTGATTATAACATTATAGCTAAACCTCAAGAGTTTCCTTCAATTTCTGTTGCTTATAAAAATAATTAATATCCATATTATATGTGTAACTGAAGAAGCTTTGCATTGTTTCCTCTCCTCAATAATGTCATTGATTGTATCTATGCATTCCACCTTGTTAAGAAACCCATTATATGAGCAAAACAAAGCTTTCAACCCAAGATATTTGATAAAACAAAGGACAGAAAGCATACCTAATCAATCCATCTTGAGAATAGGTACTTACCATCAAAACAAACACCATAGATCTTACTTTCTAGTCTTTAGATTTACTACTCAACAATTCTAAGATTGAATGGAGAGAATAGCATCCTCAACTAACTTCTGATTGTGTGTGGATCCAATAGGGATATGGGGAAGTATATAAGCTAGTGAGTGCTGATGTTTATGAAAATGAACATGTAGGTGCATCATGCCATATTTCTCTCTTTCAAATTGCAATGTGGTTTCAAACCTTCTCCACTATTTGCAACATGGGAAAAGTAGAGTGACCAGATGTTTCCACTTGTCTACTCTTGCATGGGCCAACAACAATGATCTCCACGATTTCTCCAACAAATTTCCAGGACCTTGAGGGGTTACATGCTGCTCCATAAATGGCCTGGCCACCATCATAGCCTGCTAAAACTGTGCAGGAAAAAGAACTAGTAGAAAAACCTAAAAAGCTTGACTTAGTCATAATAGGACTCAACCTTTAAAGATCATCAAGTTATTTAGCTATTTAGGCCCAAGGGTAAAATATGCTAACATGTATAAATTAGAAGACATATGATTACTCCATGAAAATAATCCTCAAATGAAGGTGATGAAGCCTTATGTATTCCTACTAATACTATTTATAACAAATCATTGATGATTAATTCAAGTTATTCATATCATTTGAATCCCCATAAGGATTTGTTCTCTTTCATAATAAGAGGGTGTAAAATGTTTTTCATATTCTTAGACTTCCTAAAAAATGGTTTTTATCTCCAAGTTGAATTATTCAGGGATGCATGAGTCTATTTGTAGGTTGGTGAGAGGGAGTTTGGTGGTTTTTGAAGGATATTATGTAGGGAATTTATTTAGGTTGAATGTCTCTACCTTTTGTAACTATACCAATGCAACTAATGTCAAAATACATGCATGTTGTGGCACTTATATTTGGCTCACATTGGTGAAAAAAGGTTAAGACCTTGATTAATAAATAGTTGGTTCACAATTTTCTTATTTTAATAAGAATTTTTTATTTTTGTGAACATTGTGTGTTTAATAAACAAAATAAAGTATACTTTCTTTTAGAAAGGTATAAAACATAAAATTTTAGAGATTATTCATTTGAATGTGTTTCGTCTAATGGATGTTAAATCTATGGGAAAATATAATTATTTTATTACTTTCATTATTGATGCCTCTAGATACACCTAGATTTATATTATGAATTCTAAATCTAAAATTTTCACTAATTTGGATGTGTTTGGTCTAGTGGATGTTAAATATATGAGAAAATATAATTATTTTATTACTTTCATTATTGATGCCTCTAGATACACCTAGATTTATACTATGCATTATAAATAAATAAATAAAATCACCAAGTTAAGGAAATTAAATCCTTGGTTAAAAACAAATAGATTATAAATAAGGGTGTTGAGAGATCTAACAATGGGATTGAATACTATTCTAAGAATTTGATGAGTTGTAAGCATGCAGGTATTGGTAGAAGACTACACCATACATACATTACCAGAATGGAGTGGCAAAGATAATGAACCAAACCTTGTTAGAAAGAGCCAAAAGTATGCTAAGTGGTACACAAGTAGCTTGATGATTTTGGGTAAACGTTGTAACTACTACTTGTTATTAGGCTAACATATATCCTTGTTCAACTCTTGTTGATAAAAATCCTTATGAAGTGTGGAAAGGTAAGAAAACTTATATTTCACATTTAAGGATATTTGGCTATGAGGCTTATGTGCATGTGCCTAAGGAAAACCAATCTCATTTGGATCCAAAAGCATAAAATACATCTTGTTAGTTATAGTGAGAATGTAAAAGGTTATAATATTTAGAATTCACTAACCTAGATGCAGACACCTAAAATATTCCTTAGGCCTACTCATCTATTAACTAGTCCTAATCAACCAAAATCGTCACCTTGTTTAATCCCCTTCACCTAAAGTTCATCACTTAATTAAATAATCATATTATTTTTGATAGTACATTTTTCAAAATCTTAAGGATTTCAATTTATCTTAAGTCCTAAGCCCCAATATGCAACTCATGGTAGGGTTTTTTGAAAATATTCTTATATAAGTGTTTAGGTTCTAAAAACCCTAAGTTTAGGCAGTGTTGTACTTTTGTTCTAATATCATATTGACCACCTGCACCTGATTACTCAAACTTTAAGTTATCACTTAAGGATCATCGCTTCATGTAGTTGACCCCTTATGCCTAGGTAATTGATCAAACCTGCTTTTAATTAAATATTAATTTCTAAAGGTCCTACGATGATGTCCCCTTTATTATTTTGGCCCCAAAGTTGTCTTAAGAGAACATGCCTTATAAATCCTTAAGTTACCCACACACAACATGTGGACCCCACTACTTTTATGCTTTATTTTGCAAGAATATTTTATTATGAAAATAATGCTTTGTGAAACTATGAAAATGTTGATAACTGTCATCTTTTTAGTGGATTTCACCATTTTGTGGGAGGTATATTACTAAGGGTGAAAATGATCTATAGAACTGAAGAATGGATGACACATAGTGTGTTAAGAATCATTCATTGCTACAAGTATTTTATGAAGACCATATGTGGACACGTGGCATGTTCTTAAGGGTATTCTATGAGTCCGCGGGGTATCTTGAGAGTGTCCAAAAACACTTTGCAAAACTATAAAAATGGGACACATGGTGCATTCTTAAAGTGTTCTATGGAATATAGTGGGAGTATGATATGTGGCATCTAATATTTATTCAAATCTATTGAAACCAAAGTGTTCCATGCAATGTGATTTAAGGAATTCTGCAAGTTTGTGAAATATTTCAAAGAAGACCTAAATGAAGTCCATGGAATCACGAAAAAGATGACAAGTGTCACATTTCAAAGGTATTAAAAGGGGCATGTGGCTTGATCTCATAATTTCTAGTGAGTTTCATATCAAAGGTTAAATTTATAAGGAGTGAAATGAACTTGCCATGTGGTGCAATCTCAACAGCATTCCACGAGTCCACAAGCTCTTTGTAGTGGTTTGATTTTCAATCCTCCTAAGGATATTTTTCCTACTTTTAATATGTCCAAATTATTACAATAGATACATGCATATATGGAGACCCTGAAAACAAAGGCCAGAACCAAGCTCAAGAATTTTGAGAACATTGAGATAAAGATCATCCCTTATATTGTAAGAGAAATGGGAAGAAGGTCCATGAATGGAAGCCAAGATTCAAAGCCTTAGTTCCTACATTATCATATTTTATTTATGATAATAATAAGGTTGAAATTGATTTGCTTAGGACATGTTTGGACAAATTAATTGACACTGACCAAGCATTGGATGCTTTCAACAAAGAATTCAGTACAATTATGGATGTAATATATACAAGATACAAGTCCAATATTGTTTGAATTATTGCATTTCAGTGGCCTCCAAAGAGAATGTATATGATATGGGATGATAAATACAAAAGTTTACCTGAGATTGGAATTATTTTATCATCCAAGTCAAAGTTGCAACAAATCCAGCCCACATGGTGACTAGGCAATCAAATATCTCTATACATCCCTGTAGTTTTGGCATATTTTGTCCTTTTGTGGTCTACTCAGTATCAACTCCAACAACTCCAAGGGGAATATGCTTTCAATTTGATCATTTAGGCCTTAATGAATAAGAATTCACTTCCTCATCATTGTTTCATCAAAAATATCTTCTTCGACAATTCAAACAACTCTTTTGTCTTCTAGTGGAGGGTTCTCTTTTTTCCTTTTATAAGGGGGTTGTTTACAGTCTTTTGTCTAATTCTAGGACAAGATTGTCAAATAAAAATGTGACATCTATCCAATGGCTTGAAGCTTGTTTGTTCCCTTACTTCTACAAAAGGGAATTCAAGGCCATTTCTTAAGGATCTTGGAAAATTTTGTAAGGAAAGCATTTTATATATCAATCTATACACTTCTAGTCTAGGTTTTGATAGAAAAGGATGTCAATGTAATGTTTAAAATTTGTATAATAGTACTAGCTCAAAAAATCAATATATAATGACAATTTCACATTCAATTGCCTCCTAATTTTACATTTCTTCAACATTTATGTATACAATTTGATCAAGGATAATTGTTCATTCATATTTACAAGTTTTTTTATAATTGAATGTTTCTTTCATGGATTTTACTCAAGGAGTGAATTAGTTTTCTTTGTGAGAAATGTTGAATTTCTTAGGTGTGTGCAAGGATTGTTAAGTAGATTTGATTGTAAATTTTTAGAGAGGTGATACTGTAAGTAATTGTTACTAAGCTTTAACAGAGTTAAATGAGTTTTCAATTGCATTTCCCTTAACTTTGTTGCCTAGGTCTAAGGCTCCAATCTGAGCAAAGGATATGGTTTTTTTTTCATGGTCATCAAATCTAAAAATCAAATTTACCTTATATTATTAAATTATTACATAATGTTATTTCCATGTTCTTTATCACAAAATACATAAGAACTCTAGGAATCTAGCTCATTTAGTTTGTTTATTTGTAATTCTTAGTTAGATAGAGAGAACATATCTGTTTATAGCAATATATGGTATTAATTAAATGAAATCCTAATGGATATTGCATAGGACCACCCTCCTAGGTCTTGCATAGCCTAAATTGTAGAGGAGAAAATTGTTAAACCTTTCTCTTGTTTGTTGGCCAACCCCTTAGAACAATTGAGTATAAGAACTAGCTATTCCTTAGATTGTTTTAAGAACAAGTTGGAAATTATCCTAAAAACAAACCAAAAGAATGGAAAATCTATTAGGGATCAAGCTCAAATTGCATTACAATGAATCTCTATATGTCTAAAGTATATTTATGTGAAGTACCTTTTTTTTGTAAAAATCTTGATTACTGTATCTTCTATTACCATATTCTCTAAGAAAAGATTGAATATATTAAATTCCTCAAGTTGGTGGAAACTCTAAAAGTCTCCTTGTTGGTGCAAGTGTAAAAGAAAGTGTATCAAGAAGTCATGGATGAAAGGATATCTTTTTTCAGAGATAATCCTATAGAGAAGTTGGAATTTGACCTACCAATCACTAGGAAAATATGGAAAGCCAAAGATGCAAGTAAGTCAACTCCTCCTCTTGGTACTTATTATGATTATGAAAGTAGTGATGATAGTTTGGTAGGTTTACCAATTAGATGTGTGGAACCTAGAGTTCTTGAGCTTAATGTAAAACACATAGGGAATTCAAATTTGTGGAATAATCCTAAAAGTATAAAGGACTTTTAGGAGAGATTTAGAGAGGAGATGGGCTTAGATGACCCAACTATTGATCTTAATTCTTAGGAAAACAAATTATTTCTAAGCCCTCCTCTCCAAGATCAAGTACATTTCTCTTACATAAATATTGCTTTATCTAATGATGCCACAAATGTGTCTCAATCTATCCCACAAGCCTTGGGATCTAGAGGAATGCTCTAGATTGAGGATGAATTACGGAAAGAAGTGAGAAATCTTCAAGAAGAGTTGATAATACTTGAAGAAATAATAAAAAAAAATGCTATGAATGTAAGAAATGAAATGAAGAAGAAAATTGAGAGTATAAAAAATTCTTATAATTTTAATAGTGATTTTTCCTCAGTGATATCAAATCTTGCTACAAGTAGCAATACCTTGAACATTCCTCTTGGAAATCCCCATGCAAATACCTGGAGTAATCCTGAAATAGCTAGTACATTTCCAATTACGTCACATTTAGGTACCTCATCGCAAGGCTTGAATACAAGAAAAGTATCATCAAAGGTAAATACTACATTGAACATGAACGCATCATCCCAAAAACCTTCTATCTCTAGATTGCTAGATAACAAATAATGGGAGTTACAAAAAGAAGTTGAATATCTTAGAACAAAATTGGAAAGAACAGGAAATATTAGGATTAGGGATGATAAACAAAGAAGAGTGGATGCTTTGAAAGAATCCTATGGACTTGGAAGTATTTCAACTTTTAGTATTAGTTTCCAAGATCTCCCTTTTGGAAGTTTTAATTCTCAAATTCTGCCTGTCAATTCTATCTAGTATACTTCACTAGTTGATTTATCTACTTCAAGCCCATAATTTTTTTTTTTGTAGAAACAGCTTATGTATAGATGGGTACTCAAATGGGCTAGCCTATGCATTAGTCCAATCCACAACCACTAATAAGTCTCCCACAAAAAAGTCAAGGTTATGGGAAAGATGGAAACTATCAACATTATAACCCTAATCTGAATGCTCAAATAGGTGGACAAAGTACAAATCCACCAAGAGCACAAAATATTGTCAATCAACATGAAAATGCTCAGGGAAATCCTCAAGTAAATCTTGTTGTAGGACTTTTTCCTGCAAGAATACCATTACAATTGGAAAGATATAGGAAATTGGATTTCACTAATATCCTTTGATACCCTAATCCCATCCTAAATGACATAAGAAATTTGTGTTGTTTAGGTTCTCTGAAAACAATGCAATCTCAAGTGAAGATCACCTAAGATATTTTTTGAACTTGATTAGTGATTTTGAATATAAGGATGAGGATTTTGTTATGAAGCTATTCATGCAATCTCTGACAAATGATGCTATGGATTGGTACAAAAGTTTACCTCAAGCTAGTATTGGGTCTTGGGAGGAATTCAAGAGGGTGTTCAGAGAATAATATGGTAAAAATATTGACCCAAGGTTTATCATTAATGAATTCACCAGCATTACAAAAGGACATTATAATGAATTGGTTTTAGACTTTAACACTAGGTTCATGAAAGTCATGAATAAAATTCCACAACACATGAGACCTAGTGAACCTATGTGTTTGGTCTTATATTTTAATGCATATGATCCCAAGATGGGTTATCAATTGAGGGATTAAGATCCTCAATCTTTGAGGGATGCCTTCAAAATTGCAATGCACATTAAGAACAATAGAAAAGCTTCTAGGAAAATAAGCAAGAGGAATGATGTAAATTTTTTATAGAATCATAAAGGGCATCAATTCAAAGTTGTGTCCTCTAAAGATAAGCATGAAAAATTCATGAGTGTATTGAAGGATTGAATTTATAAAGTTGAAAATGAAAAGGGTTTATCTCAAGATAAACCAAATTACCAAAGACAAGAAATAATGCCAAGGCTATTAAACCAACCTTATAACAAAAAATGGCATAATGGTAAGCCAATGCAAAAAATTAAAAAGGGGATACAAAATAAAGCGACTCTAGGCCCCTTGAGAAAAATGAATCCTAATTTTTCTAATGATAATCCATGGTACATAATTTTCCAATTACCTCATTCTCCCCAACAATGTATGGTAGCATAATCTATGGAACAACAACAAGATCCATGTGATGATTGTGGTATTCCCCATAATGAAGACCATGATGTGAACATGATGTATCACAAGTTTTCTTTCACCACAGGTGATAACTCTTCTGATGAAGGATGTTTAGAAGCAGATGTTGATGAAAAAAGATACAAATTAGATGCTTGTTGGCCTCCTAAAATGATTCCATAACTAAGCCTTTACAACCATGATTCAGAGATTGTACATCTAACCTGAATAGCTACTTTAATCATCATGAAGGTGCATTTAAATTGTCAACCCAGGGATGTGAACTTCAAATGGGCCAACACTGTATGTGCACTAGGGGCTCAAGTAGTCATTGTATTCTACAACTAAGAAACATAATGCTAAAAGTAAATTGTTGAAAAGGAAATAAAGCAAATACTAAACATCAACCAACAACCATGTTGACCTGAAATGCATGACAAAAATAAAAGATTTGGGCCAAAAACAAGAAATTACTCTATCTGCTTTTGCTGCAAGAACATACACATAATGGACTTCCAGTGGCTGTAGGAACAGTCGATGCCAGATTTCCAGCTAAGTATTGAACAACAAGTAATACTAAACTAATGCTAAACTAATGAAATGTATTACTCACCAAGTGGGCCCCCTTGGATAAGTATCCTCTAAACTAACAAGAACTCAAATGCTCGAACTCAAAACTTTATTCATTCACTATAAATCGAAACAGGAATACAATATCAAATCATGCAACCTCTTCCTCTGTTCTTAATAATCAACTGACCGACTAACTAGCTAACTAGGAGGAAGAAGCATCAGATTATTATTTATGCTAACAAATAAACAAGGCAGTCAACTCCATGACTGAGAGGATGCAAATTACATAAAGCATAGAAAGTGGAGCAATGGTGGTTACACATGCATGTAATCTAGTTAGACATGCAAGTCAAATGCAGACTCAACAAAATAGTAATGCCCGTGCATGCTTGAACATTAAAATTCCACTACAACAAGGCGGTTACGCTTGGCTGCATGGAGAATCTTCTACAGCCGGTCTTCTTTGACTTGGAGTGATTCCTTTGTTGGTCGTCATGGTACATCCCCAACTGGCGGTGTCTTCCTCAAATTAGCACATTAAATCTACATGGAAAGGTCAGTACGCATAATAACTACATATCTATAACCACCTTAAGAAAATTTCAATAACCACATGCAAAATCAATATAGATAGTTCACATTCTATGCCAAATATCATTAAAGTTTGTAGAGATCAAATGTCAATGGTTTGAGGGAAACATTATGCCAATACCAACACTTAAACATTAAAGTCCATGACATCTATGAGAAAATAGATTATAGATTCTCCCCAAAACTAGATAAAAAACTAGGCTCATTACTCCCCCCAACCTAACGTCTTGCTGGTCCTCTAGTAGGGAAAGAGTTGTTCTTCTACTTGGTCAAAGATTTGAAATTTGCAACTGAGAGTTATTCAACATCAGTGGCTATAGTACATGAATTAGGATCCCAATATAATTCTCCCAATCTATCAAGGTTGTCCCATCTCTAGCTCTCTGCAGTAGGGTCATACTGGTAGAATCTAAAATTTGGTACTAGCCACATGAGCATGGGTGGCTAGAAAGTCAAGGGAAGCCAAAATCTTCCCTCTATTCTACCAATTTGGATATATCTCTTAATTCTTTTTAATGTTGCAACATAATTGTGGATGGAATGGGGCTCAGCCTATTTTAGCTCATCAGTCAAACTATTCCATCTTTGTGATAGGTATCTCCTCATGGTTTCATCCTTTGTTGTTGTCTTCACCTCATACTCACTGTAAACTGCCTCAATCCAAGGCATAAACCTATTGCCATAACTTGGTCTCAACAACATTCTATGCCATTCTCTATAAATATCCCTTGGGTTGCTTGACTCAGCCCTAATGGGCAGAGGGATATCAAACTCCAATTGTTTATAAGCACCATGTTGTTGTCTCCAACTAATCTCATTTTGCACCCAAGACATGAATGCTCTCAATTGAACATCCCCAACATACAGCAGTGAGTTCCAATCATAGTCTTTTGTGATAGTGTAATTATGTAAATAAAATTCACATAGAAAATTCTTCATTTCAGAGGAGGCAATCCTATAAGCATTGAAAAATTCCATAGGAGTATCAATATATGGGTTCAAACCTAAGGAAAGTCTTGAAATCTTAAAGGAGAGATATTTCTCTTTCAGGAGCAGAGAATAGACCCTTAGAGGATCTCTACATTCTAGAATCTTTGGCATCAAGGCTGCCATATCATCTACCCTCTGCTTCAGGGTAGCAATTTCTGCATCTTTATCCCCAATCTCTTCATCCTTCTTTTGAATTTCCTCCATCAATTGCCAGTTTTCCTTTTTCCATTCTTCCTCCCTTCTTTGTATTTATTTCCATAGATTCAAGATTGCTGCATGTACTATAAAATTGAGAGGATTTTGAATGCTTACCAGTCTTTTTGTTGATGACGTCTCCTCATATGAAATTATTTGCATAGACTCAAGTTGTCCAGTCATCTCTGACTGTAAGGGTGTTGTTTCTTCTTCCTTTTGCTACAGGAACTCTTATTCTTGTTATGGCTGTAGGAAATCCTGCTTTGGTTCTAGTTGTTGTTGTAGGACTTGATGTTGTAGGACCTCTTGCTCATGCTATAGAAGGTTCTGATTTTCCTCCAATTCTTCCGCAATGCTAGCAAGATCGGCCAGTCTTATATTTATTACTTTCTTAAACATGTCTTCCCCTTCTTAAATATTCTTCTACTCATATGAGATCTCACCAGGTTTAGGGCTTTCTTGCAGAGGCGTACCAATTGCAGTCCCAATTGGTCTTGATTTCTTGGAAGGCCTCTCACGTTTTCCTTTGGCTGTAGGATGAACAATATCGACTTTCCTCTTCTTAGAACTTGGCCCTTTTCTTTCTACAGGCCGTGTTTTAGCCTTTCCTTTTCTCATTTCTACCTCTCTTTATTGTGCCCTAGTTTTCATGAGGGTTTCAAGTAGAACTTCATCATCAAAATCTGAGCAAGAAGAGCTTCCTTTTTCTGAATGCCCAGTTTCTGAAGAACTAATTTCTATAGCTTCTTCTGCTACAGGAGGATTCATACCAGAGGTTGAAGCACTAGGAATGGCTTCAACCATGCTTACTCTCCCGCTATACCTACACGATTGGGGTAAAGCCCTAGATTGCAAGTGCCCAGGTCTAATTTGATCAACATTTATAAACTCTTCCCTCGTTATTCTAGATACATCATGCAAAGACCTTTCAACTAGCATTTTAATCAAGCAATGGTGGGAAATAGAATTATTCCTACCTTTTTGGGTTTTGGCTGCCATGATTGAGAGAATATTGTAGAGCACGTTGGGCACATTCATCCTTCTTCCATGCCTCATGTGATTCAAAAGCTTGAAGTGCTCATAATGCAAATTTGACTAGCGACCCTCACAAGTGATGTATTTGATAACATACATGGCTATTTGCTTCCACAGCTTGGGCAGGGACATTCTCTTTGCACCCTATTTGTCTATGCTCAATGGGGGGTCGTTTGGCTCTATGAATTCAGCCCTAGCTGACCTGACGTATCTGGAAACATGGTAATTTTCACCATTATCAGGTAATCCTATAACCTCTACAATTCTTTCCTTTGTTGTCAAAACTTCTAACCCTCTTACTGTGGATTTTCCTTCTGTAAGTGTCTGGGAAAATTCAAGGGCAATTCCTTCATCAAAATCATCCAACTTCAAAAAGTAATCTATCCATCCACAATTTTGAAATTTGGCCAAGCATTGTGCATCCTGCAGTAAAATATCATGCATCATTGGTTCATTTTGAATTAACCCACCTCCCATTTTCTACAACCAAACTAATGCTTTACAACTTATTTTCCTGCAATTCCCCTTTTGAAGACCAAATGCACTTCCCTGCAGTGTCTGCTAAATCTCAGGACCAACCTCCTAAATTTCTAGTACCAGTGTCGACTGAATTTTTTTCTTTTGTTTAGCCCTTTTTTCTTGCAACTCAAGATTATGGTAGGGGTAATAATGTCAAGAAAAGAAGTGATAAAGGGAAATCATGATAGGAAGAAATAGCAGCTACAACCATTGTAACTTCACACATGCAAGTCGTCCTTCCTTGGATTTCAAATTGGCTCATTTTTAAATTTCTAACACAAATTTCTGACATAGCCCAAAATGATTTGACACATGGACAATAAAATATTTGCATCTTTTTCATTCCCCTCCCCCCAACCTAAATTTGGACATGTGTCCACACATGCAAGATGGGAGCGGTGATGCGACATGGAATGATGGCATTTTATGCAAACATCTATATTAATGTATAATGATTGAATGAATGTACTTAAAACATGATTAAAGATAGCAATTAATGCGTACATAACTAAGTGTGGAATATTTTCTGCAAAGATTGCAAATAAAGTAACACTCACCTTGTTGGGAAATGAATTGAGCAATAAATGAAGATGAGGTGGAATGAGGTGATGGAATGAAGTGAGGTGGAAGAGAGAGAAAGGTGGTGATGGATGTCAAAGAAGTGCACTTCCACCTAAGTAAAAGTATTTATTATGGAAGGTATGTACCTCAATTAGACTGAAGAAGGGACACTAGGTCGACCTCCTTCGGCTGCAGGAAGCTCTAAGTGCTAGATGAATTGTTGTAGGAACTCTTCTTTAGAAGCTGGCTTATGGTATAATCTGAGGCGATGACCATTGACAAGTAATTTGAACCTGATACAGTCAATGGTGGTGAGCTGAACAACTCCATTAGGAAAGACCTCAACAACTTCGTACGGTCCTAGCCACCTTGTCTGCAATTTTCTTGCATTATCCTAGTATCTTAAATCATAGAGCAAAGACCAATCTCCTGGTTTGAATTTCTTGTCCTTAATGAATTTTTCATGCCACTTGATTCTCTGATTCTGCACTACCTCTGTATGTTGCAGGGATTCTCTTCTTATCTCATCCAAAGCATTTAGTCGCATGATTCTTTCTCTTTGTGCTTCAGAAATATCCATTCCCAAATTTACTATAGTTCACAGAGTCTTATGTTCAAATTCGACTGACATCATGGTTGTATTTCCATATAGTAATTCAAATGGGGTGAAGCCTGTAGTTGTTTTCCATGTTTCCCTATAGGCCCAAATAGCTTATGGTAATCTATTTTCCCAATCCTTTCTATGAACAAGTACTTTTTAAGTTAGAATGGCTTCAATTTCCCTGTTGGTCACTTCAACTTGGCCATTGGCCTGGGGGTGATAAGGAGTAGACTTTATGTCCCTTATATTGTACTCATTCACTAGTGCTGCAAAAAGAGTTGATGTGAATTGTGGCCCTTGATTAGTCACTATTCCTCATGGGACTCCATATCTTGTGAAAATCTCCTCATAAAGAAACTCTGCAACCTTGTTATCTCTTGCATGTTTCATGGCCTTAACTTCTACCCATTTAGTTACATAATCAAAGCATACTAGTATATAAGACTTACCATTTTATGGAGAGTCAATATTCCCACAAAATATAATCCCCACTTGTCAAAGGGAGTGATTAGTACTTGTGGGAATAGTGGCATCTCATCAGATCTTGTTGGTCTATCCATTCTTTGACATCTATCACATTTTCTGGTATAGCTTCCTACATCCTTGTGGAGTGTTGGCTACTAATATACGATGTTCAAAATATTCATTGCTGTCCTCTTGGCTGCAAAGTGTCCTCCACATGGTTCGTTGTGACATGCATGAAAAATTTCATATGTCTCATCTTCTCTCACATATCTTCTCATGACATCATTAGGTCCAGTAAAACAAACATCCAACAATCCAAGAGGAAGGAAAAGATCTTTCAATAAGTTCCCTTTTCTCTTTTGGAGAGAAGTGAGAAGGAATTCTACTTGTAACCAAGTAATTGGCTATGTCAGCATACCATGGAATTTGTACACTGAGAGAGAATAGATGGTCATTAGAGAAAGAGTCATCTATGGGTTGATTATCTTCTGATGTACTTAGCCTTGAAAAAAAATCTGCAACAACATTAGCCTTCCTTGGCTTATCTATAATGGTTATATCAAACTCCTACATCAACAATAACCATCTTTCCAATCTACCTGTGATCATAGGTTTATTCATGAGATACCTAATGGCTGCATGATTAGTGTGTACAAAGATTTGGTAGCCTATTATGTAATATCTAATTTTTTTCAATGCATAAATTACTACCAACATCTCTTTCTCTCTCACTGTATAATTGAATTCAACTCCTTGCAAATTTTTGCTAACAAAGTAAATAGCATTTTCAACTACTCCCTCTTTCTATCCTAAGATTGCTCCTGTGGCATAGTCTAACGCATCAATATGAATGTGGAAAGAAAGCTCCCAATGGGGTCCCTTAAGTACAAGAGCATTTGTCAAAGTTGCCTTCAAGTTAGAAAATGCCTTGTCACAAGCTTCAATCCACTGAAATTCAACATCTTTATTGAGAAAAGTATACAATGGTGTTGCTACCTTGCTGAAATCTTTGATGAATCGCCTGTAATATCCTACATGGCCCAAGAAACTCATAACATCCTTTTGTTTTGCAAGTGTAGGCAGATTTGTGATTACCTCAATTTTTGCAGGGTCTACTTGAATTCCTTTGTGGGAGATGTAGTGGCCAAGAACTACACCTTCTTGCATCATCATGAAACACTTTTCACTATTCAAGGACAATTTTTATCCTCACATCTCTGTAGAAATCTCTTGAGATTCTCCAATGCTTGATTAAAGTTAGCACCATAAGTGGTGAAGTTGTCCATATAAATCTCCATGCAATCATGAGAAATGTCTGAGAAGATGCTAATGACTGCCCTCTAGAAAGTTGTAGGTGCATTGTACAAGCCAAATGGGAGCACCAAATAGGTATAGGTCCCTCATGTACAAGTAAATGTGGTCTTCTCCTGGTCTTCTGGTGAAATTTGGATCTGATTGTAGCCGCTGAATCCATCTAGAAAAGAGAAATATTGCTTTCTTGCAAGTGTGTCCAAAACTTGATCAATGAAGGGTAAAGGAAAGTGATCCTTCTTGGTGGCAGCATTAAGTTCTCTATAATCAATACAGACTCACCATTTCCCTCCTTTCTTGGGCACAATCACTAATGGAGAAACCCACTGACTATCTGAAATTGGGTATATAAATCCCGCATCTAGTAATTTTTGCAATTGTCCTTTCACAATCTCTCTTAGTGAAAGGTTGATTCTTCTTTGTGGTTGTCTTACTAGAGTGCAATCATTTCTGATATAAATTTTTGTGCAGAAATTTTAGGATCCAGACCTTTCATATCATGATAATCACACGCAAATGCATGTTGATGGGCTCTTAATAGATTTGTCAATAACAATTGTTGCTCTTCATTCAATTTACTATTGACATTTAGGTATTTTCCTTCTGACACTTGGGGATTTGTGTCGTTAATTCTATCATGGTTGCTTCATTAATACATGGTACCTTTAGTTCACACAACAACAATGTATAGAACATACCTCTTGCTACAGGAAGAGTGTGTGCAAGAATGGTTGCTGCAGGAAGAGTGGCTGTAAGAAAAATGTCTGCAGGGACAGTGGCTGCAAGAAGAGCAGGCAGAAGTGTGCTGACCGAAGTAGAAGATGATGTTTCTTCCACTTCATAATGGTTCTAAATTAGATTATTCAAAACTTCATCCTCATCTTGGAGCTACATGAAAGAGCTTCTTCCTATCATAAGTTGTGCCACAAAATTAACTTCCTCAGCCTCTTCACCAACTGGTGGCCATATAGAATCTTCTTCAACATGAGATGGCTGAGCAGGTGGATAGAGAACAAATTTTTTAGTACTCCTTCCATCTAAAATGGACATGTCACCAAAATGACATCCAATGTATGCATCTACAGTCGCCAACCAAGGTCTTCCAAGAATGATGGGATACCCACCTAGTGTAGCCTTAGGAGAAAGAATCATAAAGTCTGTTGGATATTCCCAAGAGTCTAGAACTACCACAACATCCTCCACTATGCCATCAGGCTTAACAATAGAGTTATCAACCAGCTGTAGGATAGTAGGAGTAGATCTCATACTTACAATATTTAGTTGTTGCACGATGTCTTTGGTCATTACATTGATTGCTGCCCCTAGATCAATCAAAGCATTCTTCACTTTGATCCTGTTTATGAAAACTGCTACCATAGGACTACATGGGTCATTATATTTGGGAATGGTCACTTTTCCCAGCATGATATCATCTAGCTGACCCACCACATGAATTGTATTTGGGTCTTTCTTCTTCCTTCCTGGCTTCTTAAGACAAGCTTCCTTGATAGCTTTGTCGTAGATTAGAACATCCTTTATGGCTTGAAATAGGGGTATCTAAACACATATATGCTTTAGCTGATCCAAGATATCAAAAGAGGTATCCTCCTTTTATTATTTCATCTTGGCAACTTCCAATCTCTGAGGAAATGGTGGTTCTTTCTCAGTCTATCTGACTGGGACTAGTTCAAGATTTCTAGGTGCATTTGGCTGAATGGGGTCATTCTGAGGCTCTTCCTCCTTGTCCACATGAAGCTTAGTGATGATGAGCTTGTAAGGGATTGGTAGCTTGGTTCCTAAATGTAGATGGATATCACTTACACTCACAACATATGCAAGGAATTGATTTGAATCAGCATAATATGCAGGCTGCTATTGTGGTTTGTTATTAGGATTGGGTGTGGGATGAGCTAGTAGCTGAGATGGTTTAGGTGCATTTGAGATTGGATTAAAAGGTGGGGGAATTAGATTAGGTTGTTGGGACTGAGAAGGTGGTTGTATGTAATTGGTTGTCTGAGTAGGCCATTGTTGTCCTCCTCTCCATTGATTTGTTTGCTGCCAATTTCTTGGAGGTGGTTGCCATTTTCCTTAGAGTTGCTGCCAATTCCCTTGAGGGAGCTGCCACTAAGGTGGAGAACTCTGATAACTGGGCCAAGCATTTGGAGGGTTACTCCAAGGTTGTGGTGGATATCCCCCATAACTAGGTGGTTTTTGGGGCTACCATTGGTTACCAAATGAATAAGAGTTAAAATATGGCCCAACATAGGATAGTGGATCCGGTGGAAAACCTTGTCTTGGAGCCCAAGGATTTCCTTGTGCAACATAGTAAACTTGGTCTTCTTTAATCTAAATTGGCTTGAACTCAGGTGAAATCTGTTTGTTTTCCACGTTAGCTACCATCTTACATCTGCAATCCTTCTTCTTTTTCCTGTAGTGGGACAATACTCTGTCAACATCATCTCTGAATCCTCTTGCTTTTTCTTGGCCTGATGTGTATCTAGCTAAGTAGCTAGATTGTTGATAATGTCTTGCTTGAGGTCTACTAGCAAATGGGTGATCTCCATCCTTGAAAATCCATCAGTAGTTGAATTACCCATGGAAGACTAATAGGCTGTCCCTTTCTTTGAAGCTGCCCTGGAGTAATTCTGGCATATTTTCTTGATATCCTCCCAAAGAACTTGGGAGATGTCTCCTCCTTCCATGAGGTCCAAGGAATTAGTGCAGCTGTCATTGATTCCTCTCAGGAAGAACAACTTTTTTGAATCCACATTAAGTGCATGGTGTAGATATTTTTGTAGGAAAAACATAAATCTTGCAATGTAGTCTTCTAGGCTCTCATCTTCCTTCTGCTGCATCCTAAAAATGTCACCTCCTCTCATATCACTACTCCTCCAATATTCCTTGTATTTCTCAAGGAATTTGGTCTTCATGTCTTCCCGAGTTTCCACAATATTTCCACCCAGGCTCATGAACCATCTTAATGCAACTTTCTTCAAAGTGGTGGGAAATAACTTAAGCCAATGGGCATCAGTAGTATAATCATAACTCCTACAGAGTATGTCAAATTCAAATAAAAAGGTATCATGATCTTCTATGACGAGTCCATAAAACTATGGGAGTTCTGAAGCAGGGATGTTCTTGATGTTTCCAACTTCATTCTACTGGGCAATGGGAAAAGGAAAAGCTAGTTGGTTGGGTCTATTCCCATTTGCATCACCCATGGGGTTCTCAAGCTCATTTTGATCTTTAGAGGAGACTTTAGAACTAGTCAGATCAGGATATGCATCTGCAAAGGGGTGTGGATCTTCTTCTTCTTCTAATAAGTTTTTATATTCAACTAGCTAGAATGGATTAGGATTGCTAGGAAGGAATCTCCTATAGGCATCCCTTCTCCTTCCTCTATGCATGTGGTATTACTCACTATCAACCAACTCACACAAAACATTGGTAATGAATAAAGGGTCGTTACTTTCTAAATGAAGATATACTAAGAACATCTTCAAAAAACTATGGCAAGAAACTAACAATGACTCCAAAAACTTCCTAGCTTGACACCATCCCTGACAGCAACACTAAAAATGTTGGCCACCCACAATGATTCCATAACTAAGCCTTTACAACCATGATTCAAAGATTGGACATCTAATATGAATAGCTACTTTAATCATCATGAAGGTGCATTTAAATTGTCAACCTAGGGATGTGAAATTGAAATGGGCCAGCACTATTTGTGCACTAGGGGCTCAAGTAGTCATTGCATTCTACAACTAAGAAACACAATGCTGAAAGTACATTGCTGAAAAGGAAATAAAGAAAATACTAAACATCAACCAACAACTATGCTGAACTAAAATGCATGACAAAAATAAAAGATCTGGGCAACAAAAAGGAAACTACTATGTCTTCTTTGGCTATAGGAACATACACAAAATGGACTTCCAGTGGCTGTAGGAATAGTCGATGCAAGATTTCCAACTAAGTATTGAACAACAAGTAATAATAAACTAATGCTAAACTAACGAAACAAATTACTCACCAAGTGGGCCCCCTTGGATAAGTATCCTCTAAACTAACAAGAATTCAAATGCTCAAACTCAAAATTTTATTTCATTCACTGTAAATAAAAACTGGAATACAATATCAAATTGTGCAACCTCTTCATCTATTCTTACTAATCAGCTAACTGACTAACTAGATAACTAGGAGGAAGCAACATTAGATTATTATTTATGCTAACAACTAAACAAGGAAATCAATTCCACGACTAGGAGGACACCAATTAGGGAAAACAAAAAAAGTGGAGTGATGGTGGTTACACATGCATGGAATCCATTAAGACATGCAAGTCAGACACAGACTCAACACAACAGTAAGGCCCGTGCATGGTCGAACATTAAAAATCCACTACAACAAGGTGGTTACGCTCGATTGCATGGAGAATCTTCTACCGCCAGTCTTCTTTGACTTGGAGTGATTCCTTTGCTGGCCGTCATGGTGCATGCCCAGCTAGCGATGTCTTCCTCAACTTAGCACATTAAATATGCATGGCAAGGTCAATACGCATAATAACTACACATCTATAACCACCTTAAGAAATGTTCAATAACCACATGCAAAATCAATATAGATAGTTCATATTATATGCTAAATATCATTAAACTTTGCAGAGATCAAATGTCAATGGTTTGAGGGAAACATTATTCCAATACCAACACTTAAGCATTAAAGTCCATGACATCTATGAGCAAATAGACTATAGATAGTCCCCAAAACTAGACCAAAATCTAGGCTCATCACTCCCCCCAACCTAACGTCTTGCTAGTCCTACAGTAGGGAAAGAGTTGTTCTTCTACTTGGTCAAAGCTCTAAAATTTGCAACTGAGAGTTGTCTGACATCAGTGGCTGTAGTACGTGAATCAGGGTTGTAGTACGTGAATTAGGATCCCAATAGAATCCTCCCAGTCTGTCAAGTCAGTCCCATCTCTGGCTCTCTGCAGTAGGGTCATAATGGTAGAATCTAAAATTTGGTATTGGCCATATGAGCATGGGTGGCTGGAAAGTCAGGGGGAACCAAAATCTTCCCTCTATTCTACCAATCTAGATATATCTCTTAATTCTTTTTAATGTTGCAACATAATTGTGGATGGAATGGGGCTCAACCTGTTTTAGCTTATCAATCAAACTATTCCATCTTTGTGATAGATATCTCCTCATGGTTTCCTCCTTTTTTGTTGTCTTCACCTTATACTCATTGTAAATTTCCTCAATCCAAGGCATAATCCTGGTGCCATAACTTGGTCTGAGCAACATTTTATGCCATTCTTTGTAACTATCCCTTGGGTTTCCTGACTTAACCCTAACGGGTAGAGGGATATTAGACTCCAATTGTTTATAAGGACCATGTTTTTGCCCCGAACTAATCTCATTTTGCACCGAAGACATGAATTCTCTCAATTGAACATCTACAACATACAACAACGAGTTCCAATCATGGTCTTTTGTGACAACATAATTATGTAAGTAAAATTCACATAGAAAATTCTTCATTTCAAAGGAGGAAAACCTATAAGAATTGAAAAATTTCATAGGAGTATCAATAGATGGGTTCAAACCCGAGGAAAGTCTTGACATCTTAAAGGAGAGATATTTCTCTTCCAGGAGCAGAGCATAGACCCCTGGAGGATCTCTACATTCTAGAATCTTTGGCATCAAGGCTACCATATCATCTACCCTCTGCTTCAGGGTAGCAATTTTTGCATTTTTATCCCCAATCTCTTCATCCTTCTTTTAAATTTCTTCCATCAATTGTCGTTTTTAATTTTTCCATTCTTCCTCCCTTCTTTGTATTTCTTTCCATAGATTCAAGATTGCTGCATGTACGGTAAAATCAAGAGGATTATGAATTCCTACCAATCTTTTTGTTGATGATGGCTTCTCATATGACATTATTTGCATAGACTTGGGTTGTTCAATCAACTCCAGTTGTAGGGGTGTTGTTTCTTCTTCCTTTTGTTGTAGGGACTCTTGTTCTTGTTGTGGTTGCAGGAACTCCTGCTTTGGTTCTAGTTGTTGTTGTAGGACTTCATTCTGCATGACCTCTTTCTCATGCTGCAGGAGGTTCTGAGTGTCCTCCAATTCTTCCTCAATGCTAGCAAGATCAACCAGTGTTATATTTACTTTTTTCTTAAACATGTCTTCCCCTTCTTCAACATTCTTCTACTCATATGAGGTCTCGCCAAGTTTAGGGCTTTCGTATAGAGGCGTACCAATCGCAGGCCCAACTGGTCTTGATTTCCTAGAAGGCCTCTCACATTTTCCTTTGGTTGCAGGATGAATAGTATTGAATTTCCTCTTCTTAGAACTTGGCCCTTTTCTTTGTATAGGACATGTTTTAGCCTTGCATTTTCTCATTTCTACCTCTCTCAACTAGGCCCTAGTTTTGTTGAGGGTTTCAAGTGGAACTTCATCATCAAAATCTGAGGAACAAGAGCTTCATTTTTATGAGTGCCCAATTTCAAAAGAATTAATTTCTATAGCTTCTTCTATTGCAGAAGGATTCATACCAGAGGTTGAACCACTAGGAATGGCTTCATCCATGTTTACTCTCCTATTAGACCTACACGATTGGGGTAAAACCCTAGTTTGCAAGTGCTCAGGTCTAATTTGATGAACATTTATAAACTCTTCCTAGGTCATTCCAGATACATCATGCAGAGACCTTTCAACTAGCATTTTAATCAAGCAATGGTGGGAAACATAATTATCCCTACCTTTTTGGGTTTCGGCCACCATGATTGAGAGAAGATTGTAGAGCACGTTGGGCACATTCATCCTTCTTTCGTGCCTCATGTGATTCAAAATCTTGAAGTGCATAGAATGAAAATTTGATTGGCGACCCTCACAAGTCATGTATTTGATAACATACATGACTATCTTCTTCCATGACTTGGGCATGGACATTTTCTTTGCATCATGTTTGTCTATGTTGAATGGGGGGTCATTTGACTCTGTGAATTTGGCCCTAGCTGACCTGGCGTCTCTAGAAAAAGGGTAATTTTCAAAATCAGTAGGTAACCCTGTAACCTATACAATTATTTCCTCTATTGCCACAACTTATAACCCTCTTACTATGGCTTTTCCTTTTGAAAGTGTCTGGGAAAATTCAAGGGCAATGCCTTCATCAAAATCATCCAACTTCAAAAAGTAATCTATCCATCCACAATTTTGAAATTCGGCTAGACATTGTGCATCCTGTAGTAAAATATCATGCATCGTGGGTTCATTTCGAATTAACCCACCTCCCATTGTTTGCAACCAAACTAATTCTTTGAAACTTCTTTTCCTACAATTCCCCTTCTGAAAACTGAATGCATTTCCTTGTAGTGTCTGCTAAATCTTAGGACCAACCTGCTAAATTTCTAGTGTCAGTGTCGACTAAATTTTCTTTCTTTTGTTTTTCCCTTTTTGCTTGCAACTCAAGATTATGGTAGGGGTAATAATGAAAAGAAAAGGAGTGATAAAGGGAAATCATGATAGGATGAAATGGCGGTTGTAGCCATTGTCACTTCACACATGCAAGTTGTCCTTCCTTGGATTTCAAATTGGCTCATTTTTAAATTTCTGACATAGCCCAATATGATTTGACACATGGACAATAAAATATTTGCATCTTTTTCATTCCCCTCCACCCAACCTAAATTGGGACATGTGTCCACACATGCAAGATGGGAGTAGTGATGTGATAGGGAATGATGGCATTTTATGCAAACATCTATATTAGCGTACAGTGATTAAATGAGTGTACCTAAAAGATGATTAAAGATAGAAATTAATGCACACATACCTGAGTGTGTGGAAGATTTTCCACAAAGATCACAGATAAAGTAACACTCACCTTGTTGGAAAACAAATTGAGCAATAAATGAAGATGAGGTCGAAGAGAGAGAAAGGTGGTGATGGATGGGTGGATGGGTGGATGAAAAAGAAGTGGACTTCCACGTAAGTGAAAGTATTTATTATGGAAGGTATGTACCTCAATTAGGCTGAAGGAGGGACACTAGGTCCACCGCCTTCAGCTACAGGAAGCTCTGAGTGTTGGATGATTCATAGAGCAAAGCCCAATCTCCTTGTTTGAAATTTTCCTGTATTATCTTGGTATCTTGAATCATAGAGCAAAGCCCAATCTCCTAGTTTGAAATTATTTTCCTTAATGAATTTGTCATGCCCCTTGATTCTCTGATTCTACACTATATATGTTGTAGGGCTGCTCTTCTTATCTCATCCAAAGCATTTAGCTGCATGATTCTTTCTCTGTGTGCTTTAGAAATATCCATCCCCAAATTTACTACAGTTTGCAGAGTCTTATGTTCAAATTCAACTAGCATCATGGTTGTCTTTCCATACAACAATTCAAATGGGGTGAAGCCTGTAGTTATTTTCCATGTTGTCCTATAGGGCCAAAAAACTTCTGGTAATCTATTTGCCCAATCCTTTCTATGAACAACTACTTTCTTAGTCAGAATGGCTTCAATTTCCCTGTTGGTCACTTCAACTTGGCCATTGGCCTGGGGGTGATAAGGAGTAGACTGTATGTCCCTTATATTGTACTCATTCACTAGTGTTGCAACAAGAGTTTATGTGAATTGTGGTCCTTGATCAGTCACTATTTCTCTTTGGACTCCATATCTTGTGAAAATATCCTCATAAAGAAACTCTGCAACTTTGTTATCTCTTGCATGTTTCATGGCCTTAACTTCTACCCATTTAGTTACATAATCAGTGCATACTAGTATATAAGACTTACCATTTGATGGAGGGTCAATTGGTCCCACAAAATATAATCCCCACTTGTCAAAGGGAGTGACTACTACATGAGGGCATAGTGGCATCTCATCAAATCTTGTTGGTTTGACCATTCTTTGACATTTATCACATTTTCTAGTATAGCTTTCTGCATCCTTGTGGAGTGTTGGCCAGTAATATCCAGTGTTCAAAATATTCATTGTCGTCCTCTTGGCTGCAAAGTGTCCTCCACATGGTTCATTGTGACATGCATGCAAAATTTCATGTCTCATCTTCTCTC
>VDFB02197233.1:0-45838 GCA_007258455.2 Sequoia sempervirens
TTGACAAATGCCACTACCATTAAGTGCATTTTGAACTCAGTTGATGATGTCCCAGCTCTGTTGGTGATTTTCACAAAATCAATGATGTTTACCTCATAGGACTTGAGCGAAGAATACCTTGAGGGGCCCTCTTCCTTGGCTCTTGTCGCAGGAGAGTCAGAGGGTGCTCCCCTTGCTATCTTGTCCTTGCAGGCTCGTCTTCCCTCCCCTTATGATGATCTAGATTGGGAGAACACCAACCTCTTGGTTGATGAGGACTAGGAGGGCACCTCTTCTTTATCTGTAGATTAGATTTGTGTGCGTTGTGTTTCCCCTGTGCTTTTTTTATGTGTTCCTGGAGGAACCTTGTCACCCTTGTAGGTGCTTGGATACAAGAGTGTTTTGTGTCATGAAATTCTTCTCTTTGTTGTGCCTTGATTTTTGAAAATTGGGGATGATGCAAAATGTTGGGGGCATTTAGGCCTCCCTTCCATGTTGACCCAAGTTTTTATTTTTATTTTTTCTTCATGTACCTTTCTTCACACTATTTGATATAGTAGGGGATTGATGAAAGTTCATATATATTATTTGTTTTTATATCTATGAGTAGTTCTGACCCTGAAATATCAGATCCCCTATCTCTTGTTTTCTTCATCTTTTCTTATGTTTCCTTTGCATCTTTCTCTCTTCTTTGATTGCTTTGTGATGTTGTGGTGCCTATGTGTTGTCCCTCATATGTGCAACAACATTTCAACAATTACATCCTGTCATGTATTGCGAGCGACAACATCACTTTCTTTTCACTCCTTAGGATGTCACATGCCTTTGTGTTCAACACACACCATCCTAAGGGGGGCTATCATACTACTTCAATTTTCAAAAGTTGTATTCAATGGCCAATGAATCCCTCATTGAAAATCCTATTTTTCAAAGAGTTGTATTCTTCAACAAGGACCCCTAGCAGAATTTTTCTTTCGTCACGGATTCATAAAGAAAGAATCTGAAAACTTTCCTTCGAGAAGGGAGTACTTTTATCGATGAAAAGTTCTAAAAACTTTCCTTTGCAAGGGAGTATTCTTCCTTTCAAATTCCTTGATGAAAGATATCTTTCAGAAGGATTACTTGATGCTAGAATCATTTGCAAAAAATCTTATCACCTTTCAAACAGTGCGTCCCTTGAGCATACCCCTTTCTTTTGAAGGGTTCCCAAGGGACCCCTTTGAAAGCTTCTCCTTCAATTGTTGACTTTCTATATGACTATCTACTTTCCTACATGGATTTTTTCTATCTAACATGTTTTGTTTGTGGATTAACATGTTGCTTTGCAGGATTGAGCACCTATGAAAATGCTTTTTCAAATCAATCTTGGAGTACCGAGCACCTACAGAGCCTTTTGTTCACCTTCCATAGGTTTGAGGGCCTGCAACACATTTTTTTAACTCTCCTCTAGATTAAGTACCTGTGGAGTCATCTCCTCTTCGTTTACTTTTAGGTGTGTCAGATTACGGTTTGCTTCCTCGACGATTCAGGTATATATTTTTTATCTTTCACTCTACTTTACTATGCATTTTCTAACACTTATGCTCGCTAAAGTGGGGGAAAAATGTAATGGCATGAATTTGCAACCCTTGCAAATTCCACATTTACGTACCTCCTACCTTAGAAAATCAAGTTCGATAATGCAATTCCATGTCCTTCATTCACTTCCCATCCACTTGGTAGCTATTTTTTTTGTGTCGGTGGAGGATATTCTATCAGGGACGCTAGCACGGTGCACTGCCATCCTGATAGGATTCCTACCTCTAGAATCCATAGAGGTGTTACAATTCTCTATTGGCAATGAAGAGTAGCGTCTCTGCTCCCTTGACAGACCTTGAATGACTCCTTTGCCTCCAATTTCATCTTCAAAAGACTATCTCCTTCATTCTTTCACTCTCTCTTGATCATTCACACACTTGAGCTACTATCTACACACTTCATTCACAACATTCTCACCTCCATTGAAGCTACATGTTGGTGTTTTGTGGAATCACTCTCTTTGTTTTTGTAGCAACATTGACATTTGCAAGCTTGAGTGATCACTCTTCCCATTTTCCTTGAGTGCATGTGGTTGAAGGTGATATCAATCCATTTTCCTTTCCTCTTGCATTATCGTATTGTTTTCATAGCATATTGTTGTTCAACATAGTGCTTAATACTTTCACTTCAATATCTTTCTTTATCATACCTCTCCTATCATTGCTATATTGGTTGTCCATGGAGGTGGAAACACCAAAGAGGGGGAGTGACTGTGACAGTCCTCTATACACAACCCCAACATTTTTTCATCTTGTGTGTGTAGGTTGTTTGTCGAGTGAATACTTTGAAGATATAAACTCATGGGTGGGAAGGTGCACTTTCCTCACCCTCTTTTGTTAGTTTGCAGATTAAATCAAGTTAAAGTATTCTTCTTGCTATTCAATTACTTTCTGATTTATGTCATTGCATTAAACTATATTTGTTAGGTTGTTAGTAAGTTTCCTTAGCTTTTAGACTGCACTTTGCGCTTTCTGTCCATATGGACGCCAACGCTCCACTAAGATGCTAGTGTGTTGCACTATCATTTGTGTCCCATGCTATAGTCCTCTGGCAGTGAGCTACTTAAGTTATAGTTTGTACTTTGGAAACCTGATCAACTAACTCCTTGAAACATCCAAGCTTTTTAAAGGGTAGCAGTGGCCTGGTTGTTCATCCTTTCAGCCTTTAAACCCTTAAATCTCTCAAAACATACCTTAGCTTGAGGTAGATTAGGGAAACCTATTTTTCTAGACCCTCCTATGACCTAGGGTCCTAAGCAGTCGGTCCCCCTCCTCTACAATTTGACACTATCAAAAGATAAGAGGGAGATGACCCTATTTTTCAATCATAGGAGATAATTAATGATCCTTATTTTGGGTCGATATTCAATCCAACGCATGAGACCTTGGCTATATGGTCTATTTTCTTAGAGACCAACAAGCCCCAAGTAATAAGTGATCCCGGTGAACTCACTAGAAATTTCATAGTCAGAAGACTAGGGGACACAAGTGTTGTTCAAGTATCCTCCCTCACGATCAATACAACTTTGTTCACTAAGGAAATAATAAATAGGTTACAAAAAGACTTGGATAAGGCCAATGCCACCAATCTAAATCTACAAGTGCAATTGAACATGGTTACAAGATTGTTTCCTCCTCCTCACCTAACCATTAATGACAATGGACCACAAGAGGAGAATTTAAACCTAGAGGTTAAAAGATAAGAGAGAATCTCAAGCAGAGTAGGGAAGAGGTTAGATTGAAAAAGGAAGGAACAACCAAGAAAGTGTTAGATTTAGTTGACAAAATTTTGGGTTACAAGTTGTCAAAAATTCTGAGCCAAGTAGACAAGGTTTGGGACAACTACAAGATTTTGAGGGATGCATTTATCAACTATAATCAAGTAGGTTTGCAATTCAATTAGGGTTACTATCATGGTCAGTATAGCGATGTGAGTGGATACTAATTCTATCATTTCTTGTGGACAATGGAGATGTAAATGTAGATCATTCAAATACAAAGAAGTCATTGAATTGGAGGTGTTTTTCAGGTGTGGCAGAGTATTTTGCATGATAGATGAAAAAGCTATCAATGAATGATCATGGTTATGGTGAATTGAGAGAGGTGAAGAGTAGATGAAGTGAGTCCAAATTAATGAATTGAAAAGGAGCATTTTAGGTTGAAGAACCAGTATCAACATATATGAACTTGTAATGTTGTAGAGGTTGGTGCCTCATAAAGTTTGAGTTGGTGCTCAATTATGTGTGTACTGTACCTGAAGGTTGGTGTCTCAAAACATTGTCTTGGGTGGAAATGTACCTATAATTTAGTTCTTACAAAACATATGTAATATATTTTATTGTGAGGCTAGATTAGGACAATAAATCCTAGCAGCTTTTCTCACCATGGTTTTTCCCACATTGGGTTTTCTATGTATATCTAGTGTCTTCTTATATGTGTGTGATATTTTTGTGTAATCTTAAATCTTGTTTATTGTTTTAATTTCGTAAAAAATTGCATACACTGATACACCCCCCCTCTCAGTGTATTGGTGTTATTTCAAAAATTGGTATTAGAGCACAAGGTTCCTTGAAGAATGTTTAATCAACTTAAGGTAGATCTCGTTTAAAGAACACTATAGCTAGAAAAGATGGATCTTATTCAAACATAGAACCTTTGTTTGATGGAACAAATTATGCTTTTTGGTGAATCAAAATGGAGAATTACATAACTTATCTTGGATTTGATGTATGGAAATTTGTTAAAGATGGCTACAAAGCACCAACAAATCCTACCACTGACACTGCTGATAAGAAAGCTTGTAAATACAGTGCAAAAGCTAAAAACACTATTTTACGTGGTCTAACCAAATTAGAATTAGTAAAAGTCATGCATTGTAGTTCTACAAAAGAAGTATGGGAGAAACTGAACAATATCTATGAGGGTGATGATAAAGTGAAACAAGAAAAGTTGCAAACTCATAGATGTTGGGAAAATGTGTCTCAACCTTGCAATTATATAAAGTTTATTGTTGATAGGATATATATATATATATATATATATTTCCTAGTTACACCGATAGGTGTAATATACAATGTGAGCATGGGATGAAGGGGGGGAGTGGGATGTGTGTTAATGTTAACATGTTTTTGTTAACAAAAACTCCTAAATGGCCGACATATATTAAATTAATGATATATTGTAAATCTGGACCGTTCATTATTAGGTTTTCGATATGATGGTAGATATTTTGTTGGCTTATCTTTCCCTAAAAGCTAACCCTATTTTATGAGGGTGTTGTATTACAACTGCGGTATTGTGATGTATTTTGAGAGTATGATAGCGGTCATGTTGTCTTTGGATCTCTGGTGGTGATACTCCTGTGAGAAGCTTGCTATGCAAGTATATTATAATCTTTATGATTTCTGAATAATATATTGGGAAGCTTTTGGAGTGTGGGTTTTTTTCTCTTGAAAGGGTTTTCCCCACGCAAATCGCTATGTTGTGGTATGCATGATATTTATGTTTATTTTTGTTTAAGTTTCTATAATTGTTGAAAAGATCTGTAAATTTTTGCATTATTCTCCTCTCAAGATTAGTGTAGGAACTTGCTCTGCTACCTTAACTTCCTTACAAGTGGTATCAGAGCCTTATCACCTTTGGTTTCAGTTGTAGGTTGTTGGGTTTTTTAAACTAATCCAAATTTGAATGGAAGCTTATGTAGAAGATACTTTGTGATCTTGTTGCAAGAATTTTTAGATGGAAAGTTCATTAGGGAGGATAGAGGTGGATAAATTTTCTAGAAATAATTTTGAGATGTGGAAGCTAGAGATGGAGGCTATTGATAGATCAAGATATGTGGGATGTTGTTAATGAAAATGTTTCAAGGCCTACAGATCCTACTCAAGCTGCTCAATATGATGTTATGGACCATAAAGCCAAGGGTCTAAACATATTATGCTTCGTAGACTTTGTTTTAATCAATTTCCATGAAGATACCTCTACGTAGAAAATATGGAAGAAACTTGGTGAGATGTATGAAGCCAAATCTTTAGTGAACAAGATTTTCTTGAGGAAGAAATTATATTCCTTGAGAATGGAAGAGGGTGGATGAATCACAAACCACTTGGAAGCAATCAATATGTTGGTGGCTCAATTAGCATAAGTTGGTGTCAAAATGGACGAGGACATGAGAAATGTCAGATATTGCTTTGTTCTTTTCCTAATTTGTGGGATTCTCTTGTTATGGCTATTGGGAGTACTTCTATTATATTGAAGACTGAAGATGTGGTGGGTTCTTTTCTTTCTTAAGAGATGAGGAGGAAGGTATCCATCACTTACAAGTAGGCCCTAAATATTTGTGGAAAGCCTTAGGAAAAAGGAAAGAAGAATGAGAAACATGACAAATCAAGTCTAAGGGGAGATCTAAATCTCTTAGAAAGTTCAAAGTTATTTGTTGGAACTGCAGTAAGTCTAGACATGTTTGTAAGGAATGCAAAGAAGAAAATAAGAAGAAAAAGAAGTTATTTGATTATAATTTTGAGTTCGAGAAGGAAGATGGCGACACATTCATTGTAGCTTTGACAACTCGTGCAGGTAATGATGCATGGTTAATTGACTCAGGTGCATCTTTCCATACGACCTTTAATAGAGATTGATTTTCTAAATATGAAAAATTTGATGGAGGTAAGGTGTACTTGGGTGATGATTCTTATTTAAATATTATTGGTTGTGGTAAAGTTAAAATCAACTTTCCTGATGGTAGAATATAAAGGATTTATGGTGTGTTTCATATCCCTGGATTAGCACAAAATCATTGCAGCTTTGACAACTCATGCAGGTAATGATGCATGGTTAATTGACTCAAGGGAATCTTTCCATATGACCTTTAATAGAGATTATTTTTTGAATATGAAGAATTTGATGGAGGTAAGGTGTACTTGGGTGATGATTCTTATTTAAATATTATTGGTTGTGGTAAAGTTAAAATCAAGTTTCCTAATGGTAGAATAAAAAGGATTGATGGTGTGTTGCATATCACTAGATTAGCATGAAATCTATTATCTGTAAGCAAACTAATAGATGCAAGTGTACAGGTGTATTTTCTGATGCAAGATGCAAGATGGCTAGAGGTGCTATGGTGATTTCTAAGATTTATAGTATTTTATGTTGACAAAAATCTTTATGGCAATGTCTAGGATTAAGAGGTTAAATAAGATGAATGGATAAGATGGAGAGTTAGTTTGACTTTTGGGTAGGTGTCTAGGTCAATGAATCTAGGCAAGGAGTGAGTTATAGACTGTGATCCATGTGAAGAAAGGCTAGGATTAAATGCACAAGGATAGAGGATAAAGGGAAATTAATTAATTAAATAAAGTATTTATTTAATTAATGAGATCATGATGGGGTAGGATATTTATTTAATTAAAGGATAATGGCAATGGACTTTAATTAAATAAATGATAAATCTGATAAAGAATATTAAATTAATGGATAAAGATAAAGAATATTAATTAAATAAATAATAAATATTTATTTAATTAATGGATTAGGATAAATGTGGGAAATGATGGGAATAATTAAATAAATAATGGTTAAGAGTAGGCTAAAATTAGGTGTGTTGGGTAAGGCCATATTTTAGGTGTCTACACGTGGTTTCTTTTGATAAATTTAAGAATAATGAATTTGAAAGGTAAAGTTGAACTAGGCCGCTTACCTTCCTAATAGGCACTACCCAGTCTTCATATTTCATGGTAGAGGGTTTCTCACTAGAAAAAATATTTCAAATATAACTATAAATGACTATGTCCTTCTTCTTGAGCTTCCAAAGCTCAATTTTTTTAGGTCTTTGAATCTCTTGATGATGTAGGAGCATCTTGGGGAATTGAGAAATTTGTATCAAACCAAAGAATTATTTGTTTCCATGTTGTATTTTAGATCTAGCTCTTGTATTCTTAGGCATGGAGGGGAAAAATAAATCCATATTAAAATTGTTTTCCCTCTCAAAATGGTGTCCTAGACATGTGGAAGACTTCACTTTCCACATAAGTTGTTGACTTGCAATTCAAGTGCTTGGAAATAGTGATTTACATTGTTAAACTTGGAGGAATGATAATTTTCACATGCCATCCTTGTTTGCATACTTGGATCGGTAATTTTGTGTGCCAATGTGATGGATGAGTTGCAATTAAAGAGAATTTTGCATGCCATGTTTGTTTGAATCTTGCATGTCAAATTTGACTCCTCCTAGAGGATGACACCACTCAACTTATTATTGGAGTTAAAATCCCAATTTAGACATTTCATTTGGAATCAGACACCAAATTGATAGAGGAGATCATAATTTCTTTTCTAATCTCTTGGTCTTTCTTGGAAACTCCTTAGAAAAGCTTATCTTTCTTAGCACCCTATTGAAGATATTATGAAAAGAGATGATGGGAGCTTAGAAAATTGGATTCCAAATTAATTTTTTGCAGGTTGAAATTGGAAGAAGGAATTAGAGATGCATTTTGCATATTTGAAGGTCAAGTGAGAAGTTCAAAGTCATCAGTTGGAGCTAGTGTTAGCATATAGGGTTATTTTTCATGTAAATGTTAATTTATGTTGCCTATCTAGCACTATGTAGGTTTGTGGGAGTTTATATCAAAGAAACTTCAATTTTTTAAAGGGAGATCTAATGTATATTTCTCTAAGTCACTATTATGAAATGTTGTCCTTTCATATTAATAAAATCAAAATGTTTACTAATCACAATTTTCCTACAAAATCAGAAAGTTTAAGAGTAAAGGGTTTCTAACTTGTTTTGGTTTAAATTGATAAAATAAAGTGTTCTAAGTGTTTTCATGGTCTATCAAAAGTCATTAAACCAAAGCTTATAATTAATCTCTATAATCAATACTCAAACATGATTTATCTTATCTTGTTCAATGCAATTTCTATGTAGAGTTGGAATCTATTTAGAGAGTACTCAGATTCAAGTTCCTTGTTGTCTTAGGGACCTTATTGGAATATTATGAGTACTTTTGTGTGGTATTTATTTCATTGGATTCTCTATCCTTGATTACATTGGTCAATCTTCATTCTCAATATGTTTGCCATCTCTAACCTAAAATAAAATCACCTACATAGATCTCCCATAGGAACAAGTGTTAAAATTATAAAAAACCATCTCCTCCCATGGATCTAACAAGATATGCACAAATATGACATCAAAAGAAATTATACTAAGTAAGAATTATTTAATTTCCACAATAAACCTATGAGACAAATAATGCATTTAATTATTTATTCTAATTGCATGAGGAGGAAATAAAATCTATAAAAGAAAAAGATTTTCAATTATTTTTGGGAGACAATTTCTAGAATTGAAAGTTTTTACAAATCATGTAATTAGAGACAATTTTTTGTAGTTTAACTCAACTTTAAAAGATTAGAAAGGAGATCAATTATGCATTTGAGATGGGTATACTTTTGATTTAATTCTAAATATTAGAATATATTTATTTAAAATTGTTACAATTGAAATTATTATTAGAATCTCTTAAAATTCAACTTAAAATTTTACATTCATATTTTTCTTTTTATATATATTTGACAAATTAATAAATCCTTTAAATCTTTTGTAATTGAAAAAATAAATTATTTTATATAATTACATATTTAGTTAAATCTTTTATATTTCACAATCATTTTTATAAAAGGAAAATCTTTTATTTAATTATATATACCATTCCTTAGGAAAAAATTCTTAAATATATAACTCATGCCACTTAAATGGATTTGAATATCACAAACTAAATCCCTAAAAAGAGGGTGAATGCAGTACAGTTATATCTACTAATCTCCCTCAATATCTTAATGTAAATGGCCATTCTAAGCACTAAGCTGCTAGGTACCTATTGCCCAAGGAGCCCATGTAATCTAAGACTGAGCTCCTCTTAAATACACTTGTAATTAATATTCTTATTTATATATGAAGTAATAGACCATTCTAAGTATATAACCGATTGATGATCAATTCTTCCTTTTCCACCTAAAGATTTAAATACTCAGATTCTGTGAATTGTTTTTAGCTGTTTTATATATAGTCAGGTATTGGAGCTGTACATCATTCTATATCCTCCATAATTATTTGCTCTGTATGTTGGCAGTTTCGTATAAACAAGCATTATACAACATTTACACAGCATAGAATAAGCAAATAGACCTTAGAATGTTTATATTATTATCACAGAGGAAATATCTAAACTACAAACATTGTTGCCTTTGGATTATTTGGTTCAATGGGTTAAGAAATTTTTATAAAGGATATTCAAAATTACCGGGGGCACTTAAGAATTTTTGATACTTCTAGATAATATGTTAGTCAAGTAAGACCAGCTAGTTAGTTTCAGTCTGAATTGGATATCTTTCTAGCAACAGATATTTAACGATAATGGCACCAAGGAATGGTTTATTATAACCAGAGCTGTGAGGATATACAAACAAGCTAGCTAATAGTAGATGAAAGTAAGGTTCTCATAAGAGTTTGGGTTCCTTTTTGACATGTGGCCCTTGTACTGAGGCTGTTTACTTAATCAAAAGTGTTAAACCAGGCGTGGGAATCAACACTTCTAAAATTGGATTATAGATTTTACATCATAGACAGTTTTTGAAGAAGAGGTTATTTTTTAATAAGAGTAAAGGTAGGGTTCTCGAAGAGTTTTTATTCTATTTTAAGAAAAATAGATCAATATAAGTCCGATCAATATTAAGAAGTAATGATGATGAGCACACAACAAAGAGGGTTGTAAAACATCATCAAACAGTCAGCAGCACAATCACAAGGAGCTGACCACAACAGACAAAGGGTAAACAATCCCAAGGATGAAAAAAAAGACTAGCCTTATCAAGGCAGTTTGAAGCCAAAACATTCCAAGGAGCATTGAATAGTCCCTTCTTCGAAAGCCTCAGGACAAGCCTCCTTAGCTGATCTCCCTAAATTAATAATCTCTCTTGAATGGAAGGGGTGACTCAATTCCATTACCTTTTTTTATTATTTAGCATGGGCAATCTCTATGTAACATTCAGAGAGATAGAAACAACATGGTATTCCCCTAAACCTCTACTTTCCTCAACTTCTCTCTCCCTACACATCTCCTTTAGCAACTCTCTTGAGAGGGTTCTACCTTCCTCAATAAAAAGTGGTTGAGAGGGTGTCGTGATCTTTTTTCCTCTAGATTGCATGCACTTTCCTAATACTTAGGCACCTCACTATTACATGACCAACTTTGAGGCAATCATGACAAACCACTAGAGAATCCTCAAAGACAATTTGTTGCACCCAATTAGCTAGCTTTGAGGATAGAGTGATTGTTGAAGGGAGAACCTTGTCCACCTCCACAACCACATAAAATATAGTGAACAACAATCATTTCCTAGATTTAATTACCATATCCACTGCCAAAAGTTGGCCAAAATAATTTGCCTGTACAAGACCTCATCCTCCTAGTATTCCCATGAAATCCAAGGAGGCTTGACCAAAACGAGAATCTTGTTTACAATTTATTTTTTAGGATCAAAGCTTGAACCCCATTTCTTGAGGTATAAACTTACCTTGCCGAGAAACCATGGGCTTAGTGAGAGGATCCATACACAATCTTCCTAGTTTGAAAAAAGATATAAAAAAGAAATCCTCCATCAGTGTTGAAATCTCTAGATGGACCCTTGGAATCCATTTCTGTTGAGTCCACCTCATAAACATGTCGATATTTGGCCTTGCTCCCATAATTTTTCTAATAGGTGAGTGCACAACCTTGGAGACAACTCTATCAATTAATGAGTTAGGGATATGTAGATAAAACCCCTTACAATCCAAAACTAAGGACACAAATGGAGTAGAAGGGAAGACACTTGATCCCTTAACTGCATCTTCCCAAGAATTCCCAATCCCTCCATCCCCTACAACATTAACTTCAACACCTAACCAATACCACCAACTAACAAGACCTAAGCAATAGAGAAAACAACAAGCTTCAGAGAAGTTGCCACAGGGCATGGGACCCATCCAGACTCTTGAGCAGAAAAGCACTTAGCTTCTAGCCCCACAACCCTCAATACAATAGACTCATCTTGAACACCATCAACATCCCTCCTAACCTTGGAGTCTCACACACTATTTAAAGGAAAGCAAGAGAAGCCATAAAAATTAGCTAGCATAGGGTAGACAAAAGAGGGAAAATTTTAACATAGATATTACTCAAGTCTTATTTCAGGATAATATTTTCTTGGTAAATGCTATCAAAAGTGATACCTAGCCTTTGGAATATAATACTATGACTCATACAAATAAGAGAATTTTAACATAGAAGCTAGCCAAGTCTTATTTTAGCATAAGATTCTTGGTAAATGCTATCAAAATTGATACATAATGCTTGACATAGAATACCCTAACACATATAATTAATATTCATGTAGAAAGACATATCCATATTTACATGTTTTCATAGTCACATCTTTTAGTAAAGTAAATAGATGCCATATATACCATCATTTCACAAAGCTTGCAGATTTATTGAAACATGTTATTTTATTAAATTGTAGTTCATTCTACAAATATAAACAAAGCTATATTTTAAGCATCATTGTTAAGCCTTCCTTCCTTGATTGTAAAATCAAATGAAGGATGAACTATATTCATTCATTTAGTCCCATGTACATAAATCACAATATCCAACTAAGAGGAATAAGATATATGTCAACAAGAAGCAACAAGAGATGAAATAAGGACTCAAATACAATAAAATGAACCTTTACATTTCCTCCAAATGCACCTTGAATTAAGTGTAAGAGGTAGTGCCAAAATTGGAAAACCTTGCAAAAGACCTCCTAAAACCTCTTGTTGTACACCAAGGGTGTGGATATACTCAAGATATGTTTGCTTGAAATTATAAGTGGTTTCCCATTCAAGCAACATAACTTTGCATTCAAGGTGTATGCTAAAATAGTTTCCAAGAGGGTCAGTTTATAGATTTTGAGGGTAAATAATTAAAGGCCTAGGATTAGATTTGGACATCATTCATTGGGGTTGCGTGAGAGATTTGGAAAGATGAGGAGCCTCCAAATAGCACCTTGTGATTGATGCACTTGAAGAGGGTAAGGATCAAGGGGATTTGGATGATCAAGATTATCTTAATTTGATTATAGGGTGGCTATTGAAAGTCCTCACACATATCTAAGGACCATGGGGAATTGTGAGTATGACATATGATTGATCTCAAACATGTGTAAGGATCACATGGGAATATGGGATTTGACAAGTGAGAGTCTCACATGTGTTAAAATGGAGGGTGTAGATCTTCTTGGGAAAATAAATCATTGAGATTTTATGGAAGGATTTTGGAGAAGTGGGTTGGATGTGACACATGATTAATTGGATTATTCATGCTTTAACTTTATGCAAATGATCAATTAGATTAATTTAATAAGTTTAGTGAGGTGAGAGGAAAAAGGAAAATTAAATAAATAGGATTCATTTATTTAATTTTTGGGAATTTCCATGATGGGCTTAAATAAATAAATTTTGGATTTTTTAAAGGTTGGACATTAAAAAGTGAACTAATTAATTGGATAAATAGTCTTGGTTTATTCAATTAACATTGGAAGAAGGATTAGACAAGTTAATTAAATAATTAAGATTATTGAATTAATATTAGGAGATGAGTCAAGACAATTGATTAAATAAATTTTCTTTATTAATTAATTTAGACATGTCAGATTGTATTGATAGCAATAGAATTATCAAGAGATGTTTTATGTGTCTATGTTTTTCCCTCTTTGAGATGATGTTGCAACTTTGCAAAAGAAATATCATTTTAAATAAAAATAAAATATAGCACTTTTTCAGATGAAAATGAAACAAAGGGATGCTTCCCCCTCAAGAAACAAGTTGAGAAAAAGCTACATAAATGAGCTCTGAAAAGAAGAAATGGGGAAAAAATAAGGATAGATGATGGAAAATTAGGAGAAATGAAAGAAAATTGGAGGAAAAGGGATAAAAAGTACAAAAATGAGGTGAAAAAGAGTGAATGGGGGTGAAGAGGAATGCAAATTTTGATTGGGGGCTAAAATTAGGGCTTGGGGGCTATAAATAGGGATGGAGAGTGCAAATAGTTCATTTTTCACTCTTTGCTCCTAGAGAATATAATACACAACATAAGGATCTAAGAGGAGATGGTGCGTGTGCCATTTGATCATCACCAAGTAGAGTAGGTGTGGGACTATCAACAACTGGAGGAGGAAAGCAGACTAAGGGTCTCAAAACACATACCTCCTAGGAATGTTTAAGGTCATTAATGGTGTCTCAAAGAGTAGGGAATGCATGTACCAAATCATGAAGAACATGTGATTCGACATGTGTGTAGGGTAGTGTAACATGTACTAGGTAGTTGTCGTATATGAAGCATTTTGATGCATTTTTAGAAACAGCATAGGGTGAAAGAGGTATGTATGCATGACTTCTGAGCCACACACACTCAAATATTTTGAATTTTTTCAATGAGATGTACTGCAAAAATGAAAGCTAAATGAAGTTTTCACTAATGCAAAAATAAAAGTCCTAGAATGAAATAACAAATCAATCTCCTAATTGAATTCTAATGCAAATGGAAACTAAGATGTAATATGTGAATGCAATTAGAAATCCAAAGTGTTCAAAATTTGGGTTCACCAAAATGAAACATAGATTTTTGGGACCCTATGAACTTCTAGGGTTTTTCACCTAAAAGGAGAGACATATGGCCAAAAATACTTATGATTCACTCAAATCAGAATGTATGCAATGTTGTTTAATGTAAATGAACTTAAATAAATGTAATTGACTAATCTAAATGACTAAAAATGAATGCAAAACTGAGATTTATGCCTTGTTTGAAAACACAGTGTTGTATGCAAACTATGAAGAAAATGAATGAAATGTGCATAACAGAATGAGATGGGTCAAATCAGAGTGCACTTGGAAAAAGCATGGTGAACTTGGAATGTTTTGGATGCTGGCCAAGATCACTAATTTTTCACAGTGGGACTCATTCACCCAGGGTGGTGAATTAGTTCTCCCGGTGAAAAAGTGTCGGGAGCTAGTTTCTGTTTGTCAGGATCCAGAATCTGACATTTGAAATTTAGATTTTCAGTCCTAAGGTGGGACTCATTCACCATAGGTGGTGAATCAGTCCTCTCCCAAATTTCTAAAAAATCAGGAGACAAATTTGCAACACCAGATCTAGAAATGTTTGCTTGTCGGGTTATCAAAGTTAGTTCTGTAGAAAACAAACAAATAACTGTCTCCAAGCTTGAAATTAACTCAAGTTGACTTGAAGCACCTAGTTGACTTGGAAATCAATCTTCAACACCTAATAACCTGTCAAATATGCATACAAAGGGTTGCAAACAAACATGCAATAGGGGAAAAATGATTGAGGGTTAGTGAATAGGGGTTTGCCTTGGTCAAACCCCACTTTTGGTAATTAAAACCCTTGAAATGATAATGAAATGAAAGAGAAAGATAAACTAATAACATGAAAGTTCTATCAACTTACCTAACCCTTGATGATGCAAGTCTGAAGTAATGTCACTTCAAAATAGGACTTGTCGATGAGTAAAAAGGTGGTTTTTAGGTAAATTGCATTAAATAGAGTCTAGAAGAACGTAGAAATGTCTTACAACACTTCACAACACCTTCACAAGACATTGTTCTTTTAATTTTAGTACCTAAATAAACATGTTCAAACCATGTTACAACATAAAATCATAGCAACATAGTTCCAACACCATGAAACAAGACCTAAAAGGCCATGAAAATAACAAGGGGCCATTTTTCTACGACACATTTAGCCCCCAATTTAGTGAGAGGATGAACTTGTTTCAAACTCACATTAAAGTAGCCATGAACATCAAGGGGAGGGTTCAAATGAACTTACGTTAGCAGGATGGAATGACAATGATCAAGAGGGATGATCAAACCCCCAGGATGAAGATACCATGGAAAACTAAGCATAAGAACAAATAAACACACGTGTTGAAAAGAATTGGATGAAGCTTCAATCGTCAATCCAACTAATTATGAAAAGCGATCTAGGCTAATTGTTTGAAAAAGAGAATGTGTACTCAGTCTGGGGCCATAGAACTTTAGGCTATCCATGGGGTGAGAAAGCCCAACTGTATACTCACTCTAGGGCCACAGAACTAGTTGTCCGCGAGGTGAGAAAGCCCAACTATATACTCACTCTAGGGCCACGAAACTTCTGGTTGTTTGTGGGGTGAGAAAGCCCAAAAAGGTAGGATACATACGCTACTTGGTATGCACTCACAAACACAAAGGTGACTATGGGGAAAATTCATGCCGCTAGGTGGGCTTCCCGCTCAACCATATTAAAATTACACATGCTGATAACTTTAACAAGGTGCCACAAAGAAAAATGTCATGAACAAAAAAGAAAGGTACCACAGTCATGCAAGCTGCGTTATGCAAGGTGGAAAAAATGAATGCAAAATGTAAAACATAAAATGTAAAATGTGAAAAGATGTTCAAAGGAGTCTTGTTCAGTTTATGCAAGGTCAGTCACTTAGGGAACATTTTGTCTAATGTCTCCAAGAAAGGACCAATCAAAGAATAGTATATTCACAACTTAGAGGATACAGTGCATCGCATCAAACCACCAAGAGGAATGTAATATGCTAAGATAGATCACACTTATGGATATCACACCCAATTCCATCCACAAAGTGATAAATGCAACACATAAACGATAAGGCTACACTAAGAACCAAGCATGTAAATGAATTAATGGTAATGTATACCCCCCACTTTAAAGGAATTGCTACACATCGTTCTGTGAGCAATTACTTTAAAGTAGAGAAGAAAAGAGAATGCAAAAAGAAAACAAGACATGAGACCCAATGTGGAAAGCCCTATGCCAAGTCATATGTTTCAAAGTTAGGCTGCATCATGTTAAGAAATATGAAAAAAAAAGAAAGGGAGTTGTCCCCCAGAAAAGAGCACACCAAACACATAAGGGATCTATGGATTTGGGGTCAGTATGTTTGTTGCTGTAATTTTTATATGAAAGAGCTTAGAACTATCATCATTCCTCAAAGTACATAGAACTGGAAGGATGACACAAAGAGAGCGAAAAAAAAGGAAAGTCCATTTTGGGTCAACATGGAAGAGACATTGTAGTCTCGACGCTTTGCATCATCCCCAAAAGGAAAACACAGGCGAAAAGAAAGAAAATGAAAAAGACAAAAGAAAATGAAAAAGATTTTGGGTCAACATGAACGAGACATTTTGGTCTCAATGCCTTGCATCATCCCCAAAAGGAGAACACAAAACAAAAAGAGAAAAAGACAAGGACCTTGTGGGTCAACATGGAAGAGACATAGGGTGTCTCTACACTTTGCGTCATCCCCAAAAGGAAAACACAAAACAAAAAGAGAAAAAGATAAGAACCTTGTGGGTCAACATGGAAGAGACATAGGGCGTCTCTATGCTTTGCGTCATCCCCAAAAGGAAAACACAAAACAAAAAGAGAAAAAGACAAGGACCTTATGGGTCAACACAGAAGAGATATAGGGCATCTCTACGCTTTGCATCAACCCCAAAAGGAAAACACAAAACAGAAAGAGAAAAATACAATGCATGATAGATAGAAGAATAGAGGTACGAATAGAAGAAGTGTACAAAGAGAGGAATATCAAACACACGATACATGAGAACACGATACACACATGAAAAGGAAAATAAAAAGCAAAAAGGCTAGTTAGGCGAATGCAAGTCAACCATCTAAGAGGTCATTTTCCTCCCAATCATGTTCAGTGTAATGCAAGGGCGATTGACTGTCCAAAGGAATGATTGCAAGTGCCGAACTAGGAATCATACCAGGTTCTTCACTTGGTGGAGAGGATGTATCATTTAAGCTCATTATGGATGAAAATAGAGAATTTAAATCGGTATGCGCTTCTTCATCTATTTTGGCAATCTTCGCGTCGTCATCATCATCATCATCATCATCAAGATTAATGACAACAGGAGGACAAGGGTGATTTCTAAAGATGGATGGATCAAAAGTTGAGGTTGTTGGATTGCTTCAATTTGGTGCGATTGTTGCACTGTACTATCTTGTGGCGGGTCAGGAGAAGGAGGGTGGTCATCTATTACTTCTATCAAAGGTAGAGGTTGATTTTCTTTATCTTCTTCTATGAGAGATTGACGAGTAAGGAGAAAATGACGACACCTACGTTCCCTAGAACCATGGTTCTATTTACTTTTGTTTTGGAGTTGTGGATGTGTAAGAGCGGATTGAGTCATCATAGGTTATTCTTCTTCCGAAGGGGGAAGAACAGAAGAAATTGAAGAGGATGGATCAACCACTTTCTCTTTGGCTTTATACACTTGTTTAAGGCAAGGAGGCTGAGCAGGGTTTGTTTCATGTTCCCTTGGTCGTTTAAACGATGGCAGGGAAATGTCAAGGGGTGGTTTTTTAGGAGGTTTGATGGTTTTCTCAATGTCAGAATCAGGTTGAAGCATGGTTTCGTCTATGATAGGATGTGTGGAAGTGGATGGGGATGTGTTACGAAGAGATAATTCAGCTATCTTTTTGGCTTTAAACTTTTCATAAGCTATGAAAAAGAAATCCTTGCGAGGGGTGATAGGTTCCATGGGTTCAGGCCAAAAGGATTCTAATGAGAAGTTACCTTTGGAAGATAAAGGATTAAATCCACTATGGTGTATGGTGACTATCTCATTGTCATGTGGAAACTTCAAACACTTATGAATAACTGATGGGACCGCTTTCATTGAGCGAAGCCAAGGGAGGCCTAGCCGCAAACAAAATTGGTCAGAATGTGGAACAATTAAAAATGTTACATCCAAAGTCTTAGGTCCTATTTGTAAGGGTAGCACGATCGATCCAATCGTAGGGCATGCAAAACCAGTATGTGTTTTAATCCATGCAGTGGGTTTATTATAATCATCTTGATATAGCTCATGTAATACCAAAAACTCCTTTGTGATCATGTTCTCACCACAAGAAAGATCTATTAATATCCCATTAGTGGGCTTATTATAGATTCAGCTAGCTATGTAGAGAGGACCATCAAGAAGCTTTTGTAGTATGTCTTTAGCAGAAAAAGTAATATCAAGAGATTTAGTGGTCTGGCCCTTACGAGGGATAACGTCTATCGTAGCCACAAAGTTATCCATAGGACTAACTTGGGTAACAGTAGGAGTTGTATCACGTTGTTCACTATTTGTATCAGCAGTCATTACATCAGTCTTTGAAGGTTCACTAGCCTTGACAAATGAGGTAGTATGTTTAGGCATAGGGTTGGTGAAAATTTGTAAATTTTGGTTAGGGGGTGCAACAGACTTATTGCCTTGACCATTAACACCTTCAATGGGAAAATGGCCTAACTCAATGAGGTCTTGAACTAAATCTTTTAGACAACACATTGTGACGGGGCAACACAACAAAGGCTTGGATTCAATATGGAGAATTGAATGGTAAGAGATTGAGAAGCTTGAGCTGATTATGGGAATGGTTTCTCCCCATGAAAACATCAGGCCAGATGATAGGAAGAATCAGAGGAATGAGATTGAGAGGATTTCCTACAAATTTTTTTCCACAACTTTCCCGTGAATACTAGTTGAATTAAATTAGATATTTGATGTCCAATTTGGTAGGTGAGTGAATAGAGGAAATTTTCCTTTATGCCTTTATTTGAATAATTTATGATTTATTCAAATTAGTAAAAGAGAATAAATAATTTAATAAAACAAACTATAGAATTTTTTTATTAAATAAATATAGAAGGGATATGATAATTAAACAACAAAGTATTTAACCTTGTTTTTAATTAATTAAGATTGAATGATGTGATAATTAAATAACACAAACTATTGAAGTTGTATATTTAATTAAAATTGAAGAATAAGAGAATGAACTATAAATAGATATTTATATTTATTTATTAAGTAGATGAATTTAATTATGATAATTAAATAAAACAAAGTGAAATTCGTTTATTTAATTAAGATGATAATAAAAGAATAAAAAATGAAGAATTTAAGACGAACTATATAAATAAATATTTCTATTTATTTAATAGTAGATGAAATAAAGGTTAACTAATCAAATAAATCATATTTAATTAATTATATTCTCCAGACCATTTTTAGGTGTATACATTTTTCCCCTCTTTGAAGTGATGTGTTTACACATTGCTTCAAAGAAAATTTTGTTGATGTTGCTAGTATCGACGAATTGTTTTTAGTATGCCCCAGACATTGATTTTTCAAGTGATGATGAATATATGCCCCCTCGAGAGATAAATTAATGATTTTTCTTTTTTTTGAATTTTTGAAATTTTTATGATTTTCTGATTATTCGATAATGATTTGATGAAGTTTTGATGGTGAAATAATTTATCTCCCGATAAAGAATGTAGAATATTTCCCCTGGATGAATTTGAATTAATCTCTCTTAAAAAAAATTAATTAACCCCATAAAAATCCCACCAAAAAAACCTATAAAAGGTCAAAAATGTCATTTTCAAACTCATTTGTGCATGAGTTTTGAAAATTTGAGAGAGAGCAATTTGTGCAATTTGGAGTAGGATGTTGATTTCCTACCATACTCACCGTTTCGAGTGCATGCGACATTACCACCGCACGACCGTCTATGGACCTTCGGTACGTACCCGTTAACTCCCTTGGTTTGCATGATTTCCTTGTTTTTCGTGTGTTTTTTTGGGTTTGAAAATTTAAGTTTCTTTTAGCTCTTCTACATGCCACAGTAGCGCTTTTGCTTTTTGTTATAGCACTTACAATTTTTTAGCACTTAGGTAGTTTGTTTTAGCACTTCCAATTTTTTGGCACGTAGAATAGATAGTTTAGTGCCCTACCTTTTTTTTTTAGCGCTTTCAATAGATTAGCGCTTAGGATTAGAATTTTAGCACTTTTACCTTTTGTTTTAGTGCTTTCACTTGTTTAGCGCATTGACCCGATAGTTTAGCACTTCGCCTTGATGAAATAGCGCTTTTGATAAAGTGGCACTTTGACTGTCTATTATGGCGCTTATGCCTGATGAAATGGCGCTTTTGATGTTTTAGCACTTTGAAACTCTATTTTAGCGCTTCTAAGTCAGATTGATGTTCAATGATAGGTGAGGTTCAATGATGTTTGCTCACGAGATTTAATCAAAAGTCTCACCAAGAGTTGATTAGGTTTGATAGGATAATTGATGTTTTGATGATTTTGACAAAAGAGTACTGACTTTGAATATTTCATGATGATAGGCGGCTTTGATAAACCTCTAGATTAGAGAGTGATTTCCTCAGACATTTGAGTTGATAGGACAACTAGCATAGCCTAAGACAACTATCATTACAAGTTGTGGATTGTCCTCTTTACTAGACATGCCCCAGATTATGATTAATCAGGGTCTCTTGAAAACATTAGTGAAGAGGTGGCACAATGAGCATAACACCTTCCACTTAGCTACCTACAAGATCATAGTCACCCCAGAGGATGTCTTGAGGATTATGCAGATTCCAGTTGTGGGGGATATTGTTGTATATGATTCAGTGTAGTAGGGTGGTACTGAGGCTCTTTAGAGGGTGTTTCAGGATGCCAGGATTGCTAGTATGTGGATTTTGTGGCGTGAGATGGTTGACGCATATGCCACTTTTTCAATAATACTTGTTGGATTTATTGGAGGATTCCTTTGTCCTCATCACAGGTCAAAGGGATTCTCTGTTGGTTGGGGCCATGTGCTTGAGAGTATGGTCGTGCATGGGACTAAATACGCTTGGGGCATGTGCACGCTTGCCCACCTTTATCATGATTTGCATTCAGTGGAGTACCTTGGAGGTCAGAGTTTATCGGCCGAAGTTACTTTACTTCAGGTGTGGGCTTGGGAGCATATTGTTGTCACACAGCCAGTGACGGTGAGGCAGCGTCCTGCTAGGTGGCCTTATGTGCACAGATATGTAAGTCAACTTACTCAGCCTAGACTAGGTAAGTTAGATCATTGGCGCAGAGTTCTTAATGATATGGAGATTGTTACCTGGCATCCCTATTTGGATTGTGAGCATTGGGATGAGGATCATGTACAGTTGCCATACTTATGTTAGTCTTTCATTTTGATCAGGCGTACACAATGGGTGTTGGAGAGATTTCTGCTGAGACAAGTTCTTTGTTAGTATGACATTATTTAGGGTATTCCATAGGGTGTTTCCCACTATGCTCGGAAACAATTGGATTCTACAGATTGGGAGCCTGGGTTGTCATATGATGTGGCAGTGCAAGAGTTCTAGGCTTTACAACCTTTTGTGTGGGAGATCCGACTAGATATTGTGGAGCCACCAGTGACAACATATTATGTAGAGCATCTGGTATTACATCCATTTCCACGCATTATGATTCCTGATGAGCCAACACCATTAGCTGCTGGGGAGGAGATTGTTTTCGCACACTGACGCCGAAAGAGGGGAGAGGAGATTGGTGGTGAGGAGGATGTAGGTGGTGAGGAGATGGAGAGAAACAATGATGAGAGTGATGGCAGTAGAGATAGTGGAGATGAGGAGAGCAGCAGTGGTGATCACAATGGGGATAGTCCAGGCGGATCAGGTGTAGGTGTATCAAGTCCTGGTTTAGAGGAGTACATGATGCATATCGTGCCTCGTAAGAGGCAAGCAGTGGTAGATCCTTTAGAGCAGATGTAGATTGCGAGCCTTCAGGTGTAGTTAGAGACTATATAGGCTCAACTTGTTTAGGATCAGGGTTTATTGTAATAGACTCAGGATCAAATGAAAGCACAAACCCAGTCACACATGCAGGATTTAGCATTAGTATAGACACAGTTGGTTGTAGCACAGACACAGATCACAACATTGACAGCTGAGAGGGACACTGCCAGACGGGCTGCAGAGCAGGCTCTGGGTTAGGTCGAGAGAGTGCAGAGATTAGCAGATGGTACCACTTTAGCACATTACATGGTAGAGGTTTTCCGTGTTGGTCGAGAGGTCGAGTACTATAGAGGGAAATATCATGATGCAGCTCCCTCTGAGTAGCGAGTTAGCTACATGCAATCTCGATCAGACAAGACTCATTCCCAGATTGTCAGTGTGGGTGTGACTCAGCCTCTTCGCAAAGACCCGAGAGATCCTGGTACTTCTGGTGGTGGAGGAGGTACTGGCCCATAGATGTATGTACCATCAGGAGCTAATACTACATAGTCTTCATGATGTGATTTTTCCATTGTATTTTGAGTTGATGATGTACATTTCGATTACATCCATTTTTTTGATGATATATCTCTCTTCATTTTAGACATCATTGTATACTTGACATTTATGATTTTGAGATCTATATGATATGCAACGGTTTTTATCTATCTATCATGTGTTCATATGATTCTATGATGGATGCATTTACTTTCTACGTTCTATATGTCATGTGATAATCCTTTTATTATGATGTTACGGATGCAGTTTTATATTCATGATGATATGTTATGATTTATGATGTTCTATTTATGATGTGCATAATGATGATGTATGGATGCATGATGTATGGATGAAATAAATGTATGATGATATGTATTTCAAAAGTATATGATAATGTTCCTTTTATGCATGATCATGGATATGATGTTCTAAATGATATATGATATGTGATGTAATACATGCATTTTTATTCTTGTGTAAATACAAATATAGTATGCAATAAGTGGATGGTAATGGTGTATGATAATGGTATGTTGAATATATATGTGAATGAAAATGCACTTATATGATGTAATAAATGGATGAAAATGGTTATGATGTATGATATGTTTATGATATGTTGAATGGATTTATGATATGTGATGATAAATGGATGTATGATATGAAACTATAGAGATTTATTATTTTTGAATTTTTCTTATGCAATTTTCTGACATGTAATATGAGAAATATGATATGACCAATACAAATTATTTGATTCAGATGTATGAATGATGAAATGATAATTAAATGCCTCCTAATGTATGCAAATGAAAATGATGATGAACTACATGATAATGATGATGTTTTTGTAAATTTCAAGTATACTCAATCTATTATGAAAAAAGATGGCCATTAATTTGAATCCTTTACGATCTTTTGTAACAAACACTCTGTAGATGTAAAACTATTATGAATGCAATCTAATTTTATCATGCAAATATTGGCATTCTAACAATACCTTTGCTTTGTATCATCATAGAGCTTTTAAAATGTTGAAAGTGAGTACAAGCATCAATGGTATAATGTAGACCAATGATGACCTAAGTACTACTTCCATGATTTTTGATATTGCAAGTGAACACAAGCATCTAGGTATAATTAAACCGAGATGACCTAAGCATTTCTTGCATAAACAAACAAGAATTTACCGCTTTCCTATGTGAATTGGAATGTCATCCATGATACTTTGTAGGGTACTTCTCGTGACAATTCACACAATAATTATGATTAATTCACAAACAAAAAATAAAGAAAAATGCCATTCTTCTTCCTAGCTTCTCTAGTTCAATACATCATTGAGTTGCTCTAAAGAAATGATAATAATGATCAAAGTACAACATATCCAACCTTTGCTTAAAGTATTTCTACCATTATTCAGATTAGATCATCCATCATAATTTTATGATGTTTTTTGTGATTTTCGAGATTTTTGACCAAAGACCTAACCTAAAGACCTATCCTAGGGGCCTCGGGGGTTGATCAAAGATTAGCCTTGCCTACATTATACACGTAGAGACCACGTAGTTTGATTAACATAGACTCATGTTTTTGGATTTTTTGAAACAGACTTTTAGACCTATTTTTTTATTTTCCATTGTGATATGGATGTCCAATGTGTTCCTAATGGTGATTGATGTTTCATGTTGGGTTGTGTTTCAATCATTGTTTTTGTTGCATTTGTCTTCATGTTGTTTGTCCATTTGGTTAGGCTCGAGATTTATTGCCCCCAATGAGGTTGAGATGTTGCTCCCAAGCGAGGGTGAGACATGACCATTTGTGATGATATGATAATGGATGTAAAAATGATGGTGAAAATAATGACCATGACATGCATCTAATAGATGGATAAGCTGGTTAAATCACAAATAGATCCCATTTCCAGGTTTTCACCACATGTTTTTATTGCACCTTTTCAGTCTTTTTCATTTTATTTTTTTATCTTTTTGTATTTTTTTTTATTTTTTTATCTTTTTGTTTTTTGTTTTTTGATCTTTTTGTATTTTTTTGTCACCAAGATGCTTGTTTTCTAGGTTTTCATCAAGGTAACCATTTTCAGAAACTAATCTATGCATTAGGTGATTTAGGTATAGAACTTTCTGAGATGTATATTGTTGATAGGTTCATCAAACAAATCCCCTTTAGGTGTAGAAAATTGATATGCTCCTGATCCATATACTGATATGATGACAAAGGGACCTAGCCAGTTAGGTTCAAACTTCCCTTTCTTTTCTCTATGTTGCTGATTTCTAGGGTTTTCCTTTAAGACCAAGTCACCAACCTGAAAGACTCTAGGTTTTACCCTGCGATTGTAGCTCCTATACATTCTCTATTGGTATGCTTTCAAATGATTGACAACTTGTTGACGATGTTCATCCAGTAATTCTAGTTCTTGTAGTCTAGAGATTCTATAATCCTCATCTATAATGATACCCTTTAGTGAGACACAAAGTGATGGTATTTCTACCTCAATAGGTAGGATGGCCTTTGATCCATATACCACGACATATGGTGTAGCTCATGTTGGTGTTCTGATGTTAGTTCTATAGGCCCATAATGCAGGATTTAGCTGAACATGCCAATCACGTCCAACATCGTTAACCATTTTATTTAGTATTTTTAGAATTGTCTTGTTTGAGGCCTCTACTTGGCCATTTCCCTGAGGATAGTACGGTGTTGAGAAACAATGTTGGATATAAAAATTTTCACACAATTCTTGGACATCCTGGTTCTTAAATGGTCTTCCATTATTTGTAACAATGGACTGAGGTATGCCATATCTACAAATTATGTAGTTTAGTATGAAAGACGAGATTTGCTTTCCAATGATTATTGTTAAAGGAACTACTTCTATCCATTTTGTAAAGTATTATGTTGTCGTGATTATGAACTTGTGTCCATTTGATGAAGATGGGTTTATCTTTCCTACCAGGTCTAGTCCCCATTGAAAAAAGGGCCATGTTGATGTAAATGGGTGTAATTCTTGTGTTGGCACATGGATTAGATTACCATGGATCTGACATTTCTGACATTTCTTAACAAATTGATAAGAATCCTTTTCCATGTTCAACCAGTAATACCCCAAACAGAGGAGTTTCTTTCCTAGGGTTGGTTCACTTGAATGAGTTCCACAAATACCATCATGAAACTCACGTAAGGTTGATTCAAATTCATTCTATTCTAGAGAGTTAAGAAGAGTACCATCTAGACCTCAACGGTAAAGTATATCGGCAATCAATGTATGTCGAGCGGATTAGCGGATGAAGTTACGCTTTTGGTTTCTAGAAAGATCAGGAGGAAGGATATTATCCTTGAGGTAAGTATAGATCTCTCCATATAGTGAGTTTTGAACGTCAACTATTTGGCATATGGTTTGTGATTCAGGATTGTCATAGGCAGGGTTAGATACTTGTTCTACCATAAACTCATAACAACCTTGCTTTTCTAGTAATTGCAAGAGGGAAGCAATTGTCGCCATAGCATCTGCAACTTTATTCTCTACCCTTGGTATCTATTCAAACTTGATCTCCACAAATTAACTTTTAAGATCATCTACATTTTCTTATATGGCATGAGTTTTTTATCCTTTGTCTGATACTTGTCATTTACTTGATAGATGACAAGTTGTGAGTCCCCATACACTTGTATTTCTGTGATGTTCCATTCAAAAGCCACTTTGATGTCAATAATCAATGCCTCATACTCAGCCACATTATTGGTACATGGAAACATTAGTCTATAGGACCTTGGGATGGTGTGTCCCTGAGGTGTAACAAATAGAATTCCCACACCAGACCCTCTTTGTGTGTATGATCCATCAAAATAAAGTCTCTATTGTTGTGTGGTAATATTAAGAATGTCCGCATTCAGAAATTCAATGTCCATTGGATGATTATCCTGTAATGGAGCTTCAGCTAATTGATCAGCTATCACCTGTCCTTTGATGGATTTTCGGTCTACATACTAGATGTCGAACTCACTTAAGATCATGATCCATTTTGCTAGTCTCCTTGTTAGAGTCGCTTTGTTGAGTAGATATTTTAATGGGTCTATTTTAGCTATGAGTCTGACTGTATGTGTCAACATGTAGTGTCATAATTGCTGGGTTGCAAATACCACTACCAAACAAGCCTTTTCTATGAATGTGTAATTTATTTCATAACCGTTGAGAGTCCTACTGATGTAGTAAATAGCTTGTTCCTTTCCCTCAGAATTTTCTTGTGTTAAGAGAGCTCCTAAAGAAATGTCAGTTGTTGCGATATATAGTAACAAAGGTCTCTCCACTGTAGGTGGCATGAGTATTGGAGGTGACATCAAATATTTCTTTATCTAGTTAAAAGTTGTTTCACATTCATGATCCCACTTGAATGAGACATTCTTATGAGGTAGATGATTGAATGGGTGGATTTTGTCCACCAATTGGGAGATAAATCTCTTGATGGATTGTAGCCTGCCCTATAGGGACCATAATTGACTGATATTTTTAGGCGGCGACATCTCCATTATTGCTTTTACCTTAGTCGGATCCACTTCGATACCTTTTTTTGACACTATGTATCCAAGGATTTTTGTTCATGTTACCCTAAACACACATTTCTTCGGGTTCAATCTGACATTGAACTTTTCTAGTCTAGTTAATATTTTGTTGAGGATCTCTAGATGTCCTTCTCTAGTGTATGATTTTGCTAAGATGTCATCCACATAATCTTCCATAAAAGTATGCATCATGTCATGAAAAATAGTGGTCATTGCCCGTTGATATGTTGCACCTGCATTTATCAACCCGAAGGGCATGACATTCCGACAGAATGTACCCCATGGACAAGTGAATGTTGTCTTTTCTTGATCTTTAGGTGCTATCTTTATTTGGTTGTACCCTGAGAAACCATCCATTAATGACAACATGGCATGGCCTGTCGTTAGATCCACAATGATTTCAATACTTGGTAAAGGAAAATCATCCTTTGGGAACACTTTATTTATATCTATGAAATCTATGCATATTTTGATGTTGTTATCTGGTTTAGATATAGGCACAATATTTGAAATACTTCTGCATAATCGATAGACCTAATAAATCCTACATCCAACAACTTTTTCAGCTCAACTTTTACCATCAGGGTGATGTGGGGATGCATTTTTCTCAATTTTTGCTTGACTGGTTTGATTCCGGTTGGTAGAGACAGATGATGCATCAGGAGACTCAGATCTAATCCTGGCATGTCAAAAAAATACCAAGCAAAATTGATATGCCTCTCTTTAAAGAATTTGGTGAATGTGGGCTTCTCCTGTTTTGTCATAAATGTTGTCAGACATAGAATCTTTTCCTTTTCAATTGTTCCAAGATTTATGGATTGTGTTGGTTCCACGAGTACTGATGATCTATCATGGTAATGCTTTGAAGGGTGTCAAATCCTCCATCTTTCAGTTCCTTAGAAAGGTTTTCACCATTAGATCTATTTTTCCTGTTGTCATTTTTGCAATTGGAAGATTTAGCACCCTCCTGGTTTGAAGTGTCGATATGAGTGTTATGGGTAGAACTTGTATCAAGTTCGTCACTGCAAAGAAAATTTATGATAGCATCATCATTTGAAAAGACTGGTATGTGAATAGGTTCGGTGGGTTCCCAGTCAATAAGTTCAGGATGCCTCAAGGGTAATAAGTCATTAGGTTGAGCAAGGTCGACGACTGTAAGTGTTCTAATAGGTAGGTGGTCAAAATTATCAGTGGGAAGGTTGAGGTCTATGATATTACCCTCCTTTGAGTTTTCTAGCTCACTTGATGTCTATTTGTCCTCACTTGAGTCATCGATATTTGGTGATCCCAATACAAGTGGTCTTGTTCTTGAACTTTGTCCCTCCTCTCGTATAGGCATATATGCTTCGATGAAATCAATTTTTTTGTCACTGTATGATGTTGTAGATAAATGATACCATTCATATTCATTGGAATTTGTCCCAGAGCCGTCCCTCATTTATAGAATCCTTTCTACTACTTTCTAAGTTACTTCTTCTTTTGATTCTCCTGTGTAGCCTAATCCTGTTTTGTCCTTAGGCTGAAGTGTTGGAGGTTGAATAAGTTCTATAATACCATCTTTTCTCTTTCCAATTGGTCCTTTCCCTTCATAGCCCATTTTCTCTAAGATAGCCTTTCCTTTCCTATACTGATATGTCTGTATGCTGATATTTGTTGATGTTGAGGCTTCTTTGTCTTTATATAGCCAATTGATAATGGCTGTCTTTTGATTCATCTTCTATGGTATCTGCTTGTACAAACCTTTTGCACAAAACCATGACAGGTTGTGATGATCGTTGTGTATTTGTTTTGGGCTGTCCATATGATTTTGGGGATGGTCGCAATTGTGAAAGACACAAAGATTGTTCAAGGGAATACTCTCCCAAGCCTTTGTCCTTTAACTGGATCTTGTTTGTAAATTATTGTGATAGAGTGTTCAGGGGTCTTTCATTATTTGATATAGTTGAGTCAGCAACAGTTGTTTCCTTTGGCTAGTCCTTCTTCTCAACCCATTTGGATATAAAATTGAGTTTCTTTTCACCACTGGATGAAGTAGATGTGCTAGCTTCTCTATTGTAGGGTATCAGAGTGTCTTGATTTTCCTTAATCATGTTACAAGTCTGAGGATTATTGTTGTTAGTTGAAATTGTGACCTCTTGTCCATTGACAAGAAATTTCAAACATCGATGATATCTCGAAGGTACCACTTGCATTTCATGGATCCATGGACGTCCCAAGAGTATGTTATATGTTAGCTCCTTATCTAACACTTGGCAAACAATATTTTTGACAATCGGTCCCACTTGAATTGGTAGCACAATTAGCCCTTTGGAAGACCTTTCCTCTTCATCATATGCTTTTATTGTTATCTTTCTTCTGGCATCAATGGCATTGTCGGAATAGCCTAGTGCATGAATTATTTTTAAAGTACGAATATTTAATCCAACTCCACCATCTATTAAGACACGCTTGATACAGTGTTTATGGATTAGAACCTCTATATGTAAAGCTGCATTATGTGGGTGATTCAGTGACACATCATCTTGTTCAGAGAATGACAGACAATGAGGTGTGGTCAAATGTCCCACCATAGCTTGAAATTGACATACATCCAAATTATTGGGTACCGTAGTGGCTACCAGAGCCTGTTCTAGAACCTCGTTATGTGATGGTGAAATTTTAAGAATTTCCAGTATGGATATATGTGCGGGTATCTTTTGTAGTTGATCCATAATGCTATATTGATATGTGTTAGAATCCAAGATCACCTGCATGCAAATGAATACCTGTCACATGCAAAAGACATGCAGAACCAAAAACAATGTTCTGTAAACCTCTTAGTAAAAATGCATTAAGAGAATCAATTATTACAATGTGATCAATCCTTATGAAGGAGATCAAGAAACCCTAAAAGGGAAACCCTAAATGAAACCCTAGTGTGCACACTTAATAATTAATTATTAATTATTAATGTGCCTAAGTTTAGCTTAAGTAATAAAGATGAATAAGTGACTTAATTAATTAATCAATGTGATGTAATTAATTAAGCATAATAACTTATTACTCTAACACTCTTTAAGATGAACTTAGGAAGAAGCTAAAACACTAGAATAAGATGCATGAAAGCAAAGATGGGTCCCGGCAACGAGGCCTGATCAGGTACCCATTTACAAATGCAATAAGGAGTAAGAGAAGGAAAAACCCAATGGAACAAAACCCCCCTTACAATGAGATAACATGCTGCAAAGAAGCACTGGAAGAACTCTGTAGAGTAACACTGGAACTTGATATAGGCAAGCAGGAAATATTCTTCTGTATACTACTGAAACCGGATGAGAGTCACTGATTGACTCAAGGAATCATGATTAAAGCAACAGAAAACCTGATGCCACAGAACACTCAAAAACTCCAAACTGGAACAACTCTGGAATCTATGAAGCAGCAAGTAATTATTGAATGATGAATTACTGAAAACGAAGTGCAAAGATGTAAGATGCACTCTCCCAACTACCAAAATATCCAAGTAATCGCCAAACAACCCATCGGGCCAAATCTGGACTAAATGATAAACCTAGGATAGATACAGAAAAAGTGCATGGATAGCAACCTAGAGCTCCTCAATACCTTTCCGATGCTTCAAACGAGGCGAAAAACGGAGATCATGGCAAAAAGCTATGAGCTTGGAAGCATAAAACGTACATCTGACTTCAAACAGCAATAAATGCAGAAAAATCAGTAAAATACTAAAAAATAAACAGCACTACTGGAAAGTGCTCGGAACCAGCTTTCCGGCGATATCTCGTTTGCCCGATTTCGATACCGTATGCCCAAGTTATGGCGAAAAGAAAAAAACTGCTTCTTTAGGGCAAACTGGGGTTAGGAGGGGGCAAAGAGGGCCGGCCGTACGGATGACGTCATCATGATGTCATGCTGACATCAGCAAAACACAAGCATAAATTTGACGGTCGTCTGGCCGTCGGCGCAAAAAATTGGCTCCCCTGCAAAAAAAAATTCGGCCCTTGGTCGTACATATGACCGCGGGCTGGTGCTGGAAGGGACTGGTCGGTGGCTGGGGCGGAGCCCCTGGTCTCCATATAGTAGGCGAGGGCTGGCAGGCGGATCTGGGGGCTCGGTCGCCCATAAGACCGGGGCTGCAGAGTATAAGCCCTCAGGGGCTGGCGATGGGCTCGGCGGCGGACCGGCGGTGAAGGCCGGCGGCGGCGGGGGATGGGTGGCCGCCCGGTGGCCGCCGAGCGGCGGACCCTTCATACACTACAAGCGCCAGCCCAAACCCCAAGGAAATGCATTTTTTTGAATTTTTTTCATTTTTCGAGCCTCGATCTGCGTGCTGGGGAGGCCGTACGGCCCCCAGAAATTTTTTTTTGCCTTCTCAACCAACTTGCACCAAAATAGACAAATTTTATATGAAAATGGGGGTTTTTGGGCATTGCAGACTCATTGGTGAGGTCCGTTTTGTCCCAAAATGCCCAGAAAATTAGGCTACCCCCAGATTCAATCAAAAAATTGCATGTGGAAACCCTTGCACCCGAAACTCACGAAGAGGCCATATCTTCAGATCACGAACAAGCAGCTGCAGGTCTGGAGCTCTGATACCATGTTAGAATCCAAGATCACCTACATGCAAATGAATACCTATCACATGCAAAAGACATGCATAACCAAAAACAATGTTCTGTAAACCTCTTAGTAAAAATGCATTAAGAGAATCAATTATTACAATGTGATCAATCCTTATGAAGGAGATCAAGAAACCCTAAAAGGGAAACCCTAAATGAAACCCTAGTGTGCACACTTAATAATTAATCAATTATTAATTATTAATGTGCCTAAGTTAGCTTAAGTAATAAAGAGGAATAAGTGACTTAATTAATTAATCAATGTGATGTAATTAATTAAGCATAATAACTTATTACTCTAACAATATGATGGGGGAGTAGTGATTTTAGGTGAAACTCCTTTCAGTATCACTTTGGACTACCCCCTGGTTGTTGCATTGACCGGTTGATAGTCTTGTGTTTCCCTTATTTTTATGATGTTGATTTGGTTGTCAAATGTATTTATGTTTGGAATCACATTAAGGGATACAATGTCATTGATGTTTATGGTATCTGTTTGATTATCAATGACATTATTTTTCTCAACCTCAAAAATGTAAAGAATGATGGTGTCGTAGATATAGTTTACACTTTTTCCTTTATTGTTTGAAGAAGATTCTCCTTTTTCATAGTTGGGTAAAGGATTTGTAAACGCACTGTGATCGTTGATTGTTTGATGTCCTTTGACAAACACCTTCTTTGCTTCAATCAAGTCTTGTATCAGGTGTTTTAATTGCATACAATCATTTGTTTTATGTCCTTTATTTGGTTATAGGACATAATAACCCGGCCAAAATAACCCTGGACAGAATAACCCGGCCACAATAACCTAGGGACAAAATAACCCGGGGTCATAATAACCCAAGCCAAAATAACCCATGGACAAAATATCCCCATAAGAATATAGAGAAAGGAAAACAAAATTTATAAATTACATGTATGTTGCTAGAAAAACTTTATTATTCAAAATTTCAATTAAAGTGTCAAATTATGAGTGATGCCTCTTATATAATCTAAAATGTTATGGTTGTCATAACCATCAACCAATATTTTTAGTCTTTCTTTGAGTTCATGTTATTTTTTCCTACTTGGTTGCCCAGTGTATCCAACCATATATTTCTCTATTCTATTCTCTTGGAGACTCTGTTCTTTTTTCACTACTTTGATGAATTTTCAGATTGAGTTGTGCGATGCTTGAAGCAATTCACTAAATCCTCTATGCCATCCCTCAATAGTATTATTGGTTATGGGAAGATCATCTTGAGTAGCTGAATAGCAATTCCACATTGTGATAGGAAACTTGGGTGATCATTTGTTGCCTCTTCTGGTTAGTCTACCAATCCATGTGTCTTCAAAATAATCAATTATGGGCTGCAAGGTCTCCTCATGTTCTGTATAATAAGGAGATTGTTGAAGTGTTTCAAATGCATCAATTACATCCATCTGAGGTACAAAAGTTAATGCAACAAGTTTCTTGATCTCATATGCAAATACTTCATCGAAACTATAATGTGTTTGTAAACCTTCTTCTTGAAATTTCCTCCACAAGCATTGAGAGAAATGGAAAAAACATCCCCGAATAGTGCCATTTGGAAAATTTTCAGAATTAGCTCCTATGAAATCTAATTCAAAATCAGTAAGTATAGATTTTGGGTTTAGATTAGGTTGAAGTAGTTTTAATTTTGCAAGTACTTGTGTATAAGTGGTTCTTGTTTTGTTGGTCATAAGAATATTAATGAGTGGAAATATTGCATCAGTTTTCAAGCCAAGAATCATGTACAACTGTTGAAAAATACTTGGCACGATTTTAAATGTACCATCACTAAACCAATTTTTAGATTCTTTCAGTAATTGCAAATTCTGAGTGGTGGTGAATATTAAAAAATGATTCTCATCATTATTGTCATGAAAAAGAAACTTTTCCCCTCTATTGGTAATTGTATATTCAACTGGTAAGATAAGATCTGTTGATGTGTGAATATTAAAAAATGACTCTCATCATTACCAGCTTGATCTAAAATGACCATGGGTTATTCTGTCCATGGGTTATTTTGACCACGGGTTATTTTGTCCATGGGTTATTTTGTCCCTGGGTTATTTTGGTCGGGTTATTCTGTCCAGGGTTATTTTGGCCGGGTTATTATGTCCTGATACCCCTTTATTTTTATGAAAGTTACAATAGTCAGCATCGTTCCACCAAGATGGTTTCACTTTTGGCTCCCAATTTCGTGCTTCTGGTAGAGTAATAAGTCTATTTGCAATAAGCTCTCTCATTGTTGACTCCAAAGTTTGTCCTAATGGTGTAAATCTTCGTTGATTGGATTGTATTTGATATGGTGGTGGTCGAGATTCTCCATTATTTGGGTTATTGTTTTGAGTGGTACCTTGATTGTTGTTTTGGTTTTCATTCAGATTCGTTTTCAGAGGTGTTGTTAAATTGAATACTAGTTTTGTATTTTGTGTGCTAGTTGTAGCATCATTGTTTCCAGTAGTTCTATTTTTCTGCCAAAATTTAGGCTTATCGTTGTTTCCATAGTAATTTGAGGAATTTACGTTGTTTGATGTATCATTGTAATGTTTAATCACTCCTCTTTTGACTAAGGCTTCTTCAATTTTAATCCCATTCTCAATCACCTTTTCAAATGTCGAGGGACATTGTAGATCAAGTCTATAACTCATGTCATCATTTAAGTTGTCGATAAATAATTCAATCTTTTCCTCTTCAGGTATAGATCAAGGATATCTAGCGAGCAACTTTCGTCGATGTTGTAAGAATGATAGGAATGTTTCTCCCTTCTTTTGTTTCATGTTGTACAGATCTTTTATGGTTACATTATGTTGAATTTTGAAGGAGAACTGTGTGATAAATCTATTAACCAGTTCTTCAAAGGATCAAATCCTCGATTGTAATTTGGAGAACCATTCCATACAGTGTGCTCCTAAACTCCTAGGAAATAACCTCATTAGGTAAGTATCCTCTTGTGCAAACTCGAGGCTCATTGTTCTGAATTCCCTCACATGGTCAATCAGATCCATTTTTCAATTGTACTTGTCATATTTTGGGAACTCACAATGCCTAGGGAAGGCTATCATGTCAACACTCAGATGAAAGGGATAAGGACAAATTTCCTATAATGAATATCTCTTTGTGGTTCCTTTTTGCATATCTTGAATTTGTTGATGTAAAGTTTGCATTTGAGCAGTTAGAGCAACCACTTGATCTGTGTCTTGTGTGTTGTGTGGTTCTGTTTTAGTTGTTCTAGGTGTTTCCTTTAATCGATTGATGTCAAAATCTTTCAGAAGTTTTGCACCTAATTCTGCTAACATCAAGAGGTATTTTTCCATATCTTGTTCCAAGAATTTTTCCATGAATTTATGGAAATTTGGATCCTATTGGGCGGTTTGTATATCCTCTTAGGTTATCTCATTGGGATCATTTTGATGAAATCAGGAAAAGGGGTTTTCTTCCGCCATTATGTTTGGTGTTTCAATTTCCTTTTCACTAAGTTTTTATCTTTGTAACCTTGTCAAGATTGGCATACAAATGTTTGTTTTTCTCGCTAAACTTTGATCTTCTTTGTTTGGATGAGTGTCAAATGAATTTTAACAAAGTCAAATAGGATGATATATCCTATTGATGAGACTAGGTTAAAAAAATCTGATTATAATGTTTTGTTTCGTGATGGTAGGATGATAATATCCTAATGAAGAAACTTAACCTAATAACCAAGATTTTGTGTTTGATTTGTGGACACTTTAAATTTTGCAAGATCTAGGTTTAATTTGAAAAGGTTTGATTTGTATGATCCTATTAATTTGTTTCAGGTTTAAGACACTGTTGAGACTGTGGAAAATGTTTATGTCTAATAAAAACCTGAGTTTCTGATGTCTGTAGTCTGATAGATGTTTCTAATAGCTCTCTGTTTTCTTGTCCTATGGATGCACTATTACAGAGGGGAGAAGCGCTAAAACAGACACTGTATGTGCTAAAAGATATGGTAAAAGTGTTGTTAAACATGGTAGATGTGCTAAAATAGATTGTGTAAGCGCTAAAGTTTCTGGTATTTTTTGACATTGATGAATGTTTATGATAGACGATAGATGCATTGTTACAGTGGGCATAAGTGCTAAAACAGACTATGGAAGCCCTAAAACAGATTGTGGATGCGCTAACAGACAAGGTGTATGTGCTAAGATAAACTGTAGATGCGCTAAAGTATCTGGTATCTTCTGACACTGATGGATGCTTATGACAGACTGTAGATGCGCTATTACAATGGGAAGAAGCGCTAAAATAGACAGTGGATGCACTATTTCAGAATTTATCAGTGTTTGTCTAGTTTTCTCTTCTCAATGAAAGGATTGATTTTTGGATGAAATCTAGGGTATTTTGATAGGGTATTCTTGCTGGTAATTTTTTGATTCTGATAACAATCCTAATGTTTTCAAATGTTTCCTCTATTATATGAACTGGTTTGGCCTATTGGAATACTCTATCACTAGTTGTGGAATGGAAGATGGACAAATAGGTTGACTATGATTATGTTTTTGTGAAAGAGCTCTTCTTTGAAAGTAGGCTTGTAAATATAAGGGCTCTAAGGCATAATCATCTGTGCATCCCCTAGCAAAATCGTGAAACCTATGGGTAAAATTTCTATGTTAAAGTAGGGCTTTCCTACTTTGATATAAGAATTTTCTTCTTTCTAATAGTTTCTTGTGACTAAGTTGTTTTTTTAATTTTCTGACTCTTTTTGCAAGGGATTTCTTGACAAAGTTTGTGGATTTCCAATCCCTAACCATAAGTTTTCATAGATTGATTTTTCAACTTTTTTTGTTCTTTTTGTTTTTTTGGATGATCTTTATCTATTTTAATGATTTGAAGACACAACGAGCAATTGTAGAATAGGTGTTTTTAAGTCATAGAATCTAAATAGTAAGTGTATGTTCAAGGATCAACAGATCCTTCTTGATTTTCATAGGTTTTTGACAAAGAAATACACTTCAGACAGACTCACTCTTAAGGAAAAAAAGGTCATTGTTATACTCAAACAACCCACATCTTAAAATTGTGTCGACTCACACAGTCTTGTCACCCCCTAGAGGGAAACCATTTTTTTTTCTTTTCTAGGTGTGTACTCAAGGTTAGATTTCTCGATCCCTTGAGTAAACGGTCCTTGTAAATTATATGGTGAGTGTCTTGGGGGTAGATTCTTCCCTTCCTCGGCACTGCTAAGTATTACAATGTTTAGAAACTGACAAGCTGGATATTACACTATGGTTCATAGATAGGATTTTCATTCAAAGCGGAAAATGATAAAATCCCTTAAGAGACCTCCCAATCTTTAGAACAAAGATTTTGGGATGGTTATCTTGCGCACTTCTAGTAAATGAGGGTTTTCCCAGATTTACTTTTATTTTATAGTGGGTTGGAAAACCTGGCTTTGGTTGTTCCCACTCAGGTGAGTACTTTTTCCCACTACGACAGGCCTTCTAAAGTATTTAATAAAGCAGGAAATGCATGAAAATAAAAGATGAGTCTGGTGTTTTGATCACCCAGTTAAGGGGAGATCATATGCCTATCACCACACAATCACAATAATCAATTATTCAATTCTTTAAAGACCAAATGACAATTTGTTATCACAGTGAAGATATTGCTTCACAAAAGAAATTGTGTTTATTTTAACTGAGAAAGAAAATATGTGATGACTACCATAGGATTGATATGTTTTAAACCAAAATGACTACCCTAGGATTGATTCTTTTTAGTCCAAATGCATCAAAATAATTTTTTGGCTGCAGTCGCGTCGGATCTAGACAAGAAATTATAGAAGCACTAAAATAGATTGCTTAAATGCTAAAAGATAGTGCAAAAGTGCTATAGAATTTGGTATAAGCACTATAGAATTTGGTATAATCATTGTAGAATTTAGTAGAAGCACTAAAAAAATTGGACCCAGAACAATCAACCTTCTTGAGAGCTTTGGGTGGAAGCGCTAAAACAAGTTGCATAAGTGCCATAACTTTTGGTGTAAGCGCTAAAAAAAATTGCAGAAGCACTAAAACTTTAAGTAGAAGTGTTGTAGAATCCCTCAATCGCGCAAAAAGAAAACACGCTTGTATCTTGTACTAACACTTTTCAGAAAAATTGTGAAAATATGGGGTTAGAGCCCCACGGTGGGTGCCAAAATGTAAGTGTGAAATAAGTAAATAAATAAAACAACTAAAAACACTTCTTAATGAAATATTATATCAAGATGTAACAACAATTAACTAATTTAAAGCACAAAAAACTTGAAAGTGTCTCATTGTTTCCTATCTCCAAAGATTTATCAAATCACAGAAGGCTCTCAGATTTGGTAAGCACTGTGATTGTTAAAATTCCAATCTAGAGAATGGAGTGATACTAAATGCAATGATGTAATTCTATATGGTGATTTCTAAATGATATTGATGCTACTGTAATCTATGCTGACATGAAACCTGATGGATGGAAGCTATAGTAAAACTATGATGTATTATTTATATTGATTCTACAGATGTTATGATTGCTATGATGCTAAGATGCTATTGCTATGATTGCTTGATTGCTATTCCTGCAAAGTAAGTTTGCACAAAAGATGAAAGATTCTGGATCCATTTCTTGTGAAGAAAGGTTGTATATATAGATTTACGGCAACACATCATGACGGGGCAACACAACAAAGGCTTGGATTCAATCTATAGAATTGAATGGTAAGAGATTGAGAAGCTTGAGCTAATTATGGGAATGGTTTCTCCCCATGAAAACACAGACCAGATGATAGGAAGAATCAGAGGAATGAGATTGAGAGGATTGCTTGCAAATTTGTCTCCACAACTTTCCTGTGAATACTAGTTGAATTAAATTGGATATTTGATGTCCAATTTGGTAGGTGAGTGAATAGAGGAAATTTTCCTTTATGCCTTTATTTGAATAATTTATGATTTATTCAAATTAGTAAAAGGGAATAAATAATTTAATAAAATAAACTATAGAATTTTTTTATTAAATAAATATAGAAGGGATATGATAACTAAACAACAAAGTATTTAACCTTGTTTTTAATTAATTAAGATTGAATAATGTGATAATTAAATAAAACAAAACCATTGAAGTTGTATATTTAATTAAAATTGAAGAATAGGAGAATGAACTATAAATAAATATTTCTATTTATTTATTAAGTAGATGAATTTAGTTATGATAATTAAATAAAACAAAGTGACATTCATTTATTTAATTAAGACGATAATAAAAGAATAAAGATTGAAGAATTTAAGATGAACTATATAAATAAATATTTCTATTTATTTAATAGTAGATGAAATAAAGGTTAATTAATCAAATAAATCATATTTAATTAATTATATTCTCCAGACCATTTTTAGGTGTATACACTTGCAATGTTCAGTGTCATGTCCATTTTGGCGATGAAAGTGACAATAAGCGTTAGGCTTGAAATTGGGTGGTAACAGTTGGTTTGGATCAAGTGGTCTAACAGGCGGAAAAGTGAGCATGTGTTTTTGAATTAACTAGTTCATTGTATTATGGAGAGTATCAAGTAAAGGAGTGAATTGTCTCTTCAGATCCCCATAATGATAAGGCGCGGCTGCCTTAACAACGACCATTGAATTTTGAACTTGTTGGGTTGGTTGCAGTTGTGGTTGAGGAGATAGATTAAACTGTAAAAAGCCTATATTAGGTTTGCAAAAGTTTAGTGTGTTATTTTGGTTTTGATTGGCGTGTTCGGGTTTTTCAACTCGGCTAGAAGTGGATTTTGAATCACGACTTGAAACTGAATTTTGGTAGTCACATAAGGTTATACATAAATGCATGAATCAAGGGAATTTCATCATGGTTAGTTTATCCTGAAGATTCGTGTGCAAGTTTTCGATAAACATCTTTTGCAGATGTGCATCTGGAATCTTGACATCAATTTTAGCATATAAGGATTGGTAACGTGAGATGAAATTCGTCACTTTTTCATCTGTGTTTTGTCTACATATCATAAGTTTTGCCATTGTATTTTTAGGTGTCATGTGAACTTGGAAGTGACTAATGAAAGCATCCACCAATTCATTGAATGAACGGCTGGAATGATTGGGCAAGTTGGAAAACCATTCTAATGCAGTATCTTTCAAGGTCCTTGGAAATTTTTTTGCTAAAAGTTTATCATCAAGGACAAAGTCACTACGCAAAGTTGTATAAGCATTAACATGGTTGATAGGATCTCCTTTTCCTCTGTATTTCTCAAACCGAGACATTTCTATCCCTTGTGGCATCAGGGTACATAATATTTCTAAGGATAAGGGGCTGCTACGGACATGATATGTGGTTGGAGTGGTTTGACCTTGACTAATGGTGGAAAGTTGATGTTGCATAGATGAAATAGTGGTAAGGAGTTGTGTAAGAAGGGGATCAGGGTATGTGGGTTGAGGTGGAAAGGAAAATGGTGATGGAGTGTAAGTGATGTTAGGGGAAGTGAAAGGAATGCTAAGGGGTGTGAAAGTGGTGGAAGGGACTTGCGATGCCACAAAAGAAGTAGGAATGCTAGTGGAAATTGGGAAAGAAGTAACCTGATGCATATTTGTATGGACTTGCAGATTGGTATAAGTTGGTATGGATGCTATGGTTGAAGGGGGAGGAACTTGAGGTGCTCCTTGGTTTACAAGAATGTTTGTGGATTGGGTATTGGAAGAGGCATGTTTATTGTAAATTTCAACAATTTTCTTCATCACTTGCAAGTCATCATCACTTTCAATTAGGTGATGAAGGTTCTCAATGGTGGGTATGGCAATGGTGGAAATGTTTTCAAGTGACAAGTCTTGTTGTAAATGTGCAAAGTCCTCATGAATATTAATGACCTTTTCTTGCGGGAGGGAATTGTTTTGGTTGTCAACATTCATTGGATGGAAAGGTGAAGGCATGGAAGTGGTATTGTCAAGGCCTAATGTACCATTGTCCATACTAGGAGTAGGAGCTCGTGAGATCCCAAGGTCCACAACGAAAGTGCTATCGTGGGATGCCATGAGTCTAGAACTTCTTCTCACTAAAGTATTATCAACGGGGCACCAAACACTCATACAAGTACCACAATGGATGGGTGAATGAAAATGTAAATTAATCTAAGAGCTCTAAAATGGAAACAACAAAGATTCTGCTAACTGTAGCAGAGATCCAAGTATAGGAAACAAAAATGCAAACAAATTCCAGAAAAATGCTAGAAATGTTGTCTAAAAAGGGCAGAGGGACCGATTCCCCCTGGGAGGCGAATGAGTCCTAGTATGAAGTTTTTTAGTGTTTTTCAAAAATTTAGAGATGATTAAAATGCTCTATAGAATGCAATTATAGATGCAGAATGCAAATTTTGACATTTTTCAATGAGATGTAATGCAAAAATGAAAGCTAAATGAAGTTTTCACTAATGCAAAATGAAAAGTCCCATAATGTAATAACAAATCAATGTCCTAATTGAATGCTAATGCAAATGGAAACTAAGATGCAATATGTGAATGCAATCAGAAATCCAAAGTGTTCAAAAGTCGGGTTCACCAAAATGAAACATATATTTTTGGGACCCTATGGACTACTCTTGCACTTCTAGCGGTTTTCACCTAAAAGGAGAGAGATAGGGCCAAAAATGCTTATGATTCACTCAAATCAAAATGTATGCCATGTTGTTTAATGTAAATGAACTTAACTAAATGAAATTGACTAATCTAAATGACTAAAAATGAATGCAAAACTAAGATTTATGCATTGTTTGAAAACACAGTGTTGTATGCAAACTATGAAGAAATGAATGAAATGTGCAAAACAAAAAGAGATGGGTCAAATCAGAGTGCACCTGGGCAAAGTATAATGAACCTGGAATTTTTTGGATGTTGGTTAAGATCATTAAATTTTCATAGTGGGACTCATTCACCCAGGGTGGCAAATTAGTCCTCCTCCTGGTGAAAAAGTGTCGGGAGCTGGTTTTTGTCTGTCGAGATCCAGAATCTGACAAAATTTAGACTTTCAGTCCTAAGGTGGGACTCATTCGCCACAGGTGGTGAATCAGTCCTCTCCCAAATTTTTGAAAAATCAAGAGACAACTCTATAACACCGGATCTGGAAATGTCTTCTTGTCGGGTTCTCGAAGTCAATTATGTAGAAAACGGACAAATAACTCTCTCCAAGCTTGAAATTAACTCAAGTTGACTTGGAAATCAATCTTCAACACCTAATAACTTGTCAAATCTACATACAAAGGGCTGCAAACAAACATGCAATAGGGGGAAAATGATTGAGGGTTAGTGAATAGGGTTTTTCCTTGGTCAAACCCCACTTTTGGTAATTAAACCCTTGAAAAGATAATGAAATGAAAGAGAAAGATTAACTAATAACATGCAAGTGCTATCAACTTACCTAACCCTCGATGATGCAATTCTGAAGTAATGCCAATGGCTGCTTCAAAGTGCTTGAATTGTTGATGTAAAATGTTTGAATATGATATGGAATGCTTGAATGAATGAGGAGATTATGAGAGATGCAAAATGATGTGAAAATCACTTATTTATACAATTCTTGTGCCTTAGTATCCATTCATACCTCATCACAGGCCAACATCAAGTGATTTTGAATAAAATCCTGAAAGAAAATTTGAAATATTTTGAATTTGGGGCCAAGGGGGACTCATTCGCCACCCATGGCGAATGGGTCCCACCTAGGACCTAAAAACATGTGTCGGGAAAAATGTTGTATTTAATGTTATTTATCAGGATAACATTAAAAAATACACTTAATTACAACTTATGAGGGCATAAAGAAACCAAATAAAGCATGAGAAGGGTGTAAACAGTGAAAATATGCCTAGAAGAGCATAAAAGCTTGTTACAAGACTTTACAACACTTCAAAATAGGACTTGTTGATGAGTAAAAAGGTGGTTTTTTGGTAAATTGAATTAAATAGAGTCTAGAAGAATGTAGAAATGTCTTCCAACACTTCACAACACCTTCACAAGACGTCGTTCTTTGAATTTTAGTACCTAAATAAGCATGTTCAAGCCATGTTACAACACAAAATTAGAGCAACATAGTTCCAACACCATGAAACAAGACCTAAAAGGCCATGAAAATGACAAGGGGTTGTTTTTCTATGACACACTAGTGAACAACAATCATTTCCTAGATTTAATGACCATATCCACTGCCAAAAGTTGGCAAAAATAATTTGCCTACAAGACCTCATCCTCCTAGTTTTCCCATGAAATCTAAGGAGGCTTGACCAAAAGAAGAATCTTGTTTACAATTTACTTTTTAGGATCAAAGCTTGAACCCCATTTCTTGAGGTATAAACTTACCTTGTCAGGAAACCATGGGCTTAGTGAGAGGATCCATGCACAATTTTCCTAGTTTGAAAAAGATAAAAAAAGAAACCCTTCATCATTGTTGAAATCTCCAGATGGACCCTTGGAATCCATTTATGTTGAGTCCACCTCTTAAACATGTCGATATTTTTCCTTGCTCCCATAAATTCTCTAATAGGTGAGTGCACAACCTTGGGGACAAATCTATCAATTAATGAGTTAGGGATATGTAGATAAAACCCCTTACAATCCACAACTAAGGACAAAATGGAGTAGAAGGGAAGACACTTGATCCCTTAACTACATCTTCCCAAGAATTCCCAATCCCTCCATCCCCTACAACATTAACTTCAAGCACCTAACCAATACCACCAACTAAAAAGACCTAAGCAATAGAGAAAACAACAAGCTTCAAAGAAGTTGCCACAAGCCATGGGACCCATCCAGACTCTTGAGCAAAAGAGCACTTAGCTTCTAGCCCCACAATCCTCAATACAATAGACTCATCTTGAACACTATCAACATCCCTCCTAACCTTGGAGTCTCACACACTGGTTAAAGGAAAGCAAGAGAAGCCATAAAAATTAGCTAGCATAGGGTAGACAAAAGGGGGGGAAATTTTAACATAGATACTACTCAAGTCTTATTTTAGGATAATATTTTCTTGGTAAATGCTATCAAATGTGATACCTAACCTTTGGCATATAATACTACGACTCATACAAATAAGAGAATTTTAACATAGAAGCTAGCCAAGTCTTATTTTAGCATAAGATTCTTGGTAAACACTATCAAAATTGATACCTAATGCTTGGCATAGAATACCCTAACATGTAATTAATATTCATGTAGAAATACATCCATATTTACATGTTTTCATAGTCACATCTTTTAGTAAAGTAAATAGATTCCATATATACCATCATTTCACAAAGCCTATAGATTTATTGAGACATGTTATTTATTAAATTGTAGTCCATTCTACAAATATAAATATAGATATATTTTAAGCATCATTGTTAAGCCTTCATTCCTTGATTGTAAAATCGAATGAAGGATGAACTCTATTGATGCATTTAGTCCCATGTACATAAAGCACAATATCTAACTAAGAGGAATAAGATATATGTCAACAAGAAGAAACAAGAGGTGAAATAAGGACTCAAATACAACAAAATGAACCTTTACATTGCCTCCAAATGCACATCCAATTAAGTGTAAGAGGTAGTGCCCAAATTGGAAAACCTTGCAAAAGACCTCTTGAAACCTCTTGTTGTGCACCAAGGGTGTGGATATACTCAAGATGTGTGTGCTTGAAATTATAAGTGGTTGCCCATTCAAGCAACATAACCTTGCATTCAAGGTGTATGCTAAAATAGCTTCCAAGAGGGTCCATTTATGGATTTTGAGGGTAAATTATTAAGGCCTAGGATTAGATTTGGAGATCATTCATTTGGGTTGCATGAGAGATTTTGAAAGATGAGGAGCCTCCAAATAGCACCTTGTGATTGATGCACTTGAAGAGGGTAAGGATCAAGGGGACTTGGATGATCAAGATTATCTTAATTTGATCATAGGGTGGATATTGAAAGTTCTCACACATATCTAAGGACCATGGAGAATTGTGAGTATGACATATGATTGATCTCAAACATGTGTAAGAATCACATGGGAATATGGGATTTGACAAGTGAGAGTCTCACACATTTTAATGGAGGGTGTAGATCGTCTTGGGGAAATAAATAATTAAGATTTTATGGAAGGATTTTGGAGAAGTGGGATGGATGTGACACATGATTAATTAGATTATTCATGCTTTAACTTTATGCAAATGATGAATTAGATTAATTTAATAAGTTTAGTGAGGTGAGAGGAAAACGGAAAATTAAATAAATAGGATTCATTTATTTAATTTTTGGGAATGTCCATGATGGGCTTAAATAGATAAATTTTGGATTTTTTTAAGGTTGGACATTAAAATATGAACTAATTAATTGGATAAATAGTCTTGGTTTATTCAATTAACATTGGAAGAAGGATTAGACAAGTTAATTAAACAATTAAGATTATTGAATTAATATTAGGAGATGAGTCAAGACAATTAATTAAATAAATTTATTAGGCATGTTGTTGTGGATTGTATTAATAGCAATAGAATTATCAAGAGATGATTTTATGTGTCTATATTTTTCCCTCTTTGAGATGATGTTGCAACTTTGCAAAAGCAATATCATTTCAAATAAAAATAAAATATAGCACTTTTTCAGATGAAAATGAAATAGAGGGATGTTGCCCCCTCAAGAGACAAGTTGAGAAAAAGCTATACAAATGAGCTCTTAAAAGAAGAAATGGGGAGAAATAAGGATAGATGATGGAAAATTAGGAGCAATGAAAGAAAATTGGAGGAAAAGGGATAAAAAGTACAAAAATGAGGTGAAAAAGAGTGAATGGGGGTGAAGAGGAATGCAAATTTTGATTGGGAGTTAAAATTAGGGCTTGGGAGCT
>VDFB02197236.1:0-11384 GCA_007258455.2 Sequoia sempervirens
TGATACAAACACATTCTGCAAATATCAGCAAGGCACTAATAAGCTCAGTGTTGTGTTGCACCCTAGTGCTAAAGTATATCTCATTGGTATTCAGGATTCATCAGAGGACAGGTAATTTCTTTTACGGATTTCAGTTATAAGAACGTCAGCATGCTAATTATGCTTCGAATGCAAAACTGATATATTAGGATCATTAACAGAGGGCTTATAAGAAATATTCATAGACAATAAATAAAATCTCACATTGAAAACACACCACATGGATATCAACAAGTACCTGATAAATCCCTATAAATGAAAAGCATCTTCAGAACAATGTAAATCTCAATTTGAAAATCGTATCTCTAGCATTCCCAATCAATTGTACAGAAGTGAAAAAAATCCCTATACCGAGTGTACCTCTAGGTTTGTCAATGTTCTGCCATTTTATTTTGTTCAAGCCATGAAGTGAACTGGCCTTTTTATCACAAACATGTCATTCGACAAGAAATACACTATTGTACATCCAAAATTTGAAGGCATACCTCGAGGCTTGAATATTTTCAAGAACAACTATTAAAGCAACAAGTCATCCAGGAAAGCGAATCAGCATTTCACTTCTGCTCTTCCACTGCACAAAAATTCCATGTACAATAAACCTTAGGCAAAATGTGCTGAAAATTCTTCTGCTGTTAAACATAAACCACCCCACATATAATCATCTTACCAAATAGTTAGCTGCGTGAAGTTATCTTGCATGACCATAGGAGGAGGCTCGAGATAAAAGTAAAAGCAGTGGGAAGAGAAAATTGAGAGCACCATCTGAGAGGGCCTAATTAAACTTCCACAATCCACATCTGACAAATCAAAGCTCACGCCCTTCTTGCAGAGGGAATCCACCATCTCCTACAAGTATCAACATTCTCTTGACTCTTGAGTGGCACCAGTAAAAAGAAGAGTCAACAATTCCATGAAAAGCAAAAAAAAGCAACAAGCAAGTTGGAAAATTTTCCTCCTCCCTCTGCCACAATTTGAGCAGAAACAATCGGCCCCTACTATCTTCACAATATGATCACCACCCATTCTCGCCTTCATCTATGCAGATTAAGATCTCAGCTCTCTTAAAAGCTAAAATTGCTGCAAATGGGTGTTTTCATCAGTACCCATCTTAACAGAATAAGAAATCCACTCTCTTAAAATTCAGATCGTGAAAGGAATGGCAGAATGCTTGTACGATATTTCTGTCTAGGGATGATGTATTTGAACATTGTAACGGGTAGTTCCTTTCTTGATGGGGCGGTTATCACTTCCTAAATATTAAAAAATGCCCGTTGCTTTCTCGTACTTTGTTTTTTTCAATTTCAAAGAGTCAAGCCAAAGCTTTAACAGTTTTATCTTCTCATACTTATGGTGCAAACCCTTGAATTTCCAATTACTATCCAATTATGTGTTATTATGGATAAAAGAATAGGGGTCTATAACTTTAAGGTTTTCTTTGGCTGCCATAGTTGTAAAGAATTTAATGCTCTTTATTCACTTGATTTACTTAAGCTTTATTTTGCAAACTTTGTTTAAATCACCAACCATTTTTTACACAAGAGTAACTGCTTCAAATTCTAAAATGGCATGGTATACATTGAATAGGATTGTATTGTAGTAATTTTTTTTTTTTTTAAATCTATTTGATAATTCAAAGCTAAGAACTTTGGACTTGTGATTTGCTTCATAACACTTAGTCACTATTGTAGTCACTCATTTCCCCAAAGTTTGAGTCTGAGTGAGTTTATCTATTTTTTTTCTTTTGGTTAGTTCTTGGTGTAGGGATATTGCACAAATGCAGATTGATTTTCACTATGATTTCTTCAAATATTAAGTTTTGAGTGAACTAAGTCTATTTGAACATTTTACTACGCACTTGAGGTTGGGAATATGACTCTCATACATGTTTGTTAAAACTTGACTTCTTCATTCATTTATGTTTTGAATGAACTAACTCTATTTGAACACTTCACTAGGTACTTGAGATTAGAAATTTGACTCTCATGCATATTTGTTATAATTGATCCTCCTCATTAATTAATGTTTTGAGTTTGGAAGACTTTGAGACTAAGAAATTGACTCTCATGCAATTTGTTGCTCATGATAGCATTCCTAGAACTCATTTAATGAAATGGGTTCCAACTGCCATGAACGCTAAAAGTGTGTTTAGCATGTAAGGTGCATAGCGATGAGTTAGGCAAAGGTTTGCACATAGGAATTTTCATATGTTTACATGTTTGTCATATATTCATTTTTACTTTTCTAATTTTGATATTCAATTTAAAATTTAGTAATTTAACTTAGTTTAAAGTCTTTATTTCATAATTTATTTTTTAAAATTTATAATAAAACTTTATAATTTACAGTTTAATCTAAATTTAATTTATGATTTAGAATATATTTGTGTACTTTAATTTATAAATACATAAGTTACAATAATTTATAATCTAATTTACAATCATTTATAATCTAATTTACAATCATTTATAGTCTAATTTACAACAATTTATAATTTTGCAATCTAATCAAGCTAAGAGGTGTTCTACAATAGCACCGAAGTATACATAAAAACTATTAACATAACCAACATAGATTTAAAACAAAAATTAAAACTATAAACTAAGTATTAAGTAAATAAAATGAAAAAAAAAATTCAAGTTATAAATTAAATAACTCCTAAATAGCTTCCTTAAACTTATTCTAAGGAACTTCATTCATATTATTAATCTAAACCTTTATAATCAACATCATGCAATTACATACATACATATGCATACATGCATGCATGCATGCATACATACATACATACATACATACATGGTAGATACATATATTGTATATGATATTATGAATTTATAAATATAATAAATTATATATTTTAAAAAAATACATAAATAGTATTTATTACTATATTACTATAATAGCTCACTTCCAATGATTTTTATTTGTACCCTCATGCACACCAAATAGGACTATATATGTTTCTTAGAAGATTGATGAGGCTAGTTCTACATTTGCCAAAATTATACTTGATATTTCAATGGTTGTTGATGCAAATTATTTTCTTTGCGATCACACACTAATTTGTTGCTTTATTGGAACCAACCTACTGAGCCAAACATTTCTAGATTGGGCAGTTGATAATTGGTTCATCTATTGCCAATTATTCATTTCATCCCAAAAGGTTTTCTCATTGCAACCTTTGAATATAAATACATGAGAGGTCATATATTAAACACAAATGGATGGATTCTTTGTGAGGTGCATTTATTTATTCAAAAATAGTGTCTAAATCTTAACCCTCTAAAAAATGAACCAACAAATTCTCTAATTTGGATTCACTTGTTTAACCTTCCAATGGAATTTCAATTGATGGATGTGCCTTCCATTATTGGAAATTATGACTTGAGGAACTTGAGGAAATTGATGAGGAATCATTGGTGAAGATTTCAAGACTATATGCTTGATTCTGCATGGTCACAAGACTTGAAATTTCAAATTCCTTAAATTTATGTGTGTTGAATGGAGAATGGGTGCAATAAATTAAGGTTGAAGAGAATAAATTATTTTTTCTAAAATGTGGTAACCACTCACATTTCATAAACTATTTCCCCAAGGATCAACCTCAAAAATAGTAACGAATCAAGGTTAAAAATACCAACAAATTGGTTCTTGGCCTAATCCAATTACCTTCTACAATTGAATTAGACCCTTTATAAACTATGGAGGTATGTAATAGTCTTTCATTTGTTCCTTTTAATGAGACACTTTGTGGTCTAGATCATCTAGAGGAAGAAGAGTAAATAAGTGTAGAACTAGGTTTTGATTAAGATGATGAGTGATGAACCACAAATATAAGATGTATTAGCCAATTTGCAACTAAGATTTTGAAGGCCAATATTGATTCTTAGAGGATGAGGGGAAGAAAAACCAATAAAAAAGATATAAATGTACTCTATATGGAGGACAACCTAGAATTAATCAAATATCTATTAATATATAATGGAGGAAGCTCCTCCCTTAGAGGGAAATGATTATTTCCTCATGAAATTTTAGGGGATCAAATTCCCCTAACAAGAGTTGAATGACCTAGAACCATATAGAAATAATGTTGGTCAATATCTTCATGCTTTATGGATTTAAGCTATGTAAGGTAGAAGTAGATATATTTCTTAAGCATTATCAAGGTTGGGATGGTGTCTTTATGGAATTGTTTGGTGCTTTTGGAGGGGTAAGTGAACAAAGTTGTGACACAAAAAATTTACCACTCTTTTTTACCTAAAATGACCCTTTAGTGAGCTTAAGGATTGGTATTTCCCAACGCAACCTATTTGGCGCCCGCCAAATCAAAGTGTATCACTTGGAAAGTACCAAATTTGGTGCTTGCCAAATGTGATTCATGACTTTTTACAATGTATTTTGTTGAACTCTTTCCTTTTGTCTTTGTCTTTCTCTTTCTCTACCAACAAAACTATATACACAAAATAAACATTTAAGTATAAGTTGACATTTACATATGGATATTTACTTTCTTATACTCTAAGTTATATTTCATGTATGTAGTTTTAGGATGTTTGAGAGTGGTTTCAAATCTCATGGAGTTATAATTCAAATTCTAGTTTTTGGAAGATCTTATAATTTTTTGGACTTAGTCAAATTTCAATAATCAGCATGTCAAATTTCAATAATCAAGAGGTCAAATTTCAGTAACCAACAAGTTGTATCATATTTATCTCTCTCTATCTCACTCATTTTTCTCTTATGCTCTAGATCTCTCTCTCTCTCACTATCTCCATCCCTTTATTTGACTCTCTCTCCCTTGAGATCAAGAACTACCCCTCTCTCTCTCTCTCATGTGTGCCCTCTCCTTCCCTCTCTACTCTCTATCTCCCTCCCTGGCTCCCTCCCTCCCTCCTCTCTCTCTCAGGTGAAATCACAATACTATGTCTAACTTTTATTGAAGAGGAAGTTTTTGGGGTGGTCGGACTAGATTTACTAGAGTACCTTCAATTGAATGTATTTCTTTGAATGAAGGTTCTTCAAGCGAAGGAAAGCACAAAACTATCTTTGATTGAAGGCCATGTCCAATCAAAGATAACCTTCAATTGAAGGTCTTGTAGGAAGACATGAAAAATATTAAAATAATACCTTTGATCGAAAGTACCTTCAATCAAAGGTATTATTTTAATCTTTTTAGCAGTTTAAGGATTGACAACTAAAGTGTTGTTAGTTCATTTGGAAAAATTAGTAGAGACGTGTTTAGGTATGTGGATACCCTGGTGAGGACCATGCACAACACCACCTGGATAGCGGCCCAACTCACTTTGACTTTGAGTGAAGTATCCACATACCCAGGTAGGTCCACCACAACATTTTCTATGTTTTCATGTGATTTAGATAGTTTAAACACGATTTGAATTAGGGTTTACACCTGGAAATTTCATTTTCTTGAATTTTTTTGAAGCCTTTTTATCAAAGACATGAAACCACATTTCTTTAAGGCATTATGTCAAACATTTGCTTCAATGGATGTCCATTCCCTCTTCCAAAGCTCCCATTTCGGCATAGGCATGAAAGATGTTGGAAAAGGTTGTGAAATGGAGCAAATCAAATGCCTTGTCTATGCTTTCATATTTTGCATACATGTCAACCAGGGCAGTTTCAACTACATCTTCTGAAAAAATTCCTCTACCCTTGATGGATGTCCATACCCTGAACTTATGCACTATTTTTACATGAAAGGTTTTTATGTTTTCAGTTCAATAGATTAGTCAGTAAGCATTTAATTGGTATGAGTCAAACTTTCGAGTTTCTTGAAGTTTTTATTGCTTCCACACCTGAAGACCAAGATCAATTGTGTGAATTTTATTTGCACAACTATGTGATACCTAATGAAATAGAATGGAACCCTCTAATATTTATGGGGGGTCTTCATAGCAAGGTACTTGCCTCATACTACAGGAATGAACAGCTTAGAGGTGAGATTATGGAAGAATATGAAGAGAAAGAAAAATCTATTGCACCCCTAGCCAGAAGAGAGGCTAAGGATCCAGATGCAATAATTGATGAATGGATGAGAATTCTTACACATAAGGGAGTAGGTAAGAAAATCATGAAGCGCAGGAAGGCAGACTATGACATAATGAAAAATGTTAGTTGTGGGAGGAGGACAACAACGTTATAAGTAGGTGCAAGATAGATGGAGCAGTTTGACACCTGAGTTGTAGAAGAAAGAGCCACATTCCATGCATAATTTCATTGATATGCTTCAAAGGGAACATAATTACATGGAAATCGATATTAACAAGGTAATTCATTGGATTCTGTTAGGATTTAGGTGTCATCAACCTTGTAAATCCTTTAATTTATTATTCTCCTAAAGTGTTTTGTACGACACCCATAGAGGGTGAAATTGTTTGATAGCGATTGGTAGAAAGTCTTAATGTAAATGCAGTGTTACCGTTACCATTTATCCTTTTGGAAAAGGACAAATTAGCTAGGCGTCCCACCTTGGAATCTTCTAAAATAAGGTTGTTGGGTCAAAATAGGGTGTTGTAAGAGCATCTATGACATACATGCAAGTTGTCATAATATGCTATGACAGTATGAAAGATTCCCTATGGCCGAGAATATTCCATTTTGGACTAGAAGCCCATGCATGAAAGATGCCTTATGATAGCTGTAAGAGCATCTGTAAGAGGCTTTTTTTGGTATTTTTTGACCATTTCAAGGAGGGAGGCATGGGTTTTTCTAGGTGGTATTGCTGCCTATTGTTTGGTGAAACCATGGTGGTTTTCATCCTCACAAATCTCTATAAATTGGGGCCTTAAGCTAGAGTTATTCAATTCAGTTTTGCAGGGTAACAGGGTGTTGTTGGATTTACAAGGAATGACAAGAGAAGTCTATTGTTGCATGTAATATTTGAGATTATCAATAATATACTTTCCTCTCTTTCAGTGGTGGAGTTTTTTCCCTTCGGGGTTTCTCCACGTAAATCTGTTGTTGCATTTGTTATGATTTTTTCTATCTCTCTCTCTATATCATTCTTTCTTCACACTAAGGCTAAGGTTAATCTACATGTTCAGATTTGCATTCCACTCATTAGAGTTCATATTGCAAGCTTTCTTCCTTGATTATCAGCATTTGGTATCAGAGCTAACGGTTCTGTTAAGGAAGGGACAGCTTCCTTTTAGAGTGTTGAAGGTTTTTTGCTGTAGTGGGAGCTTTTGTGTTGTGGGTTTTGCAGATTTGTGAAAGATTACATACCATGGCCTCCACCTCTTGTCTAGATATTGAGAAGTTCAATGGAACTGGTTACGAGATGTGGAAGTTGAAAGTGGAGGACCTTCTTGAGGAAAGAGATCAGTGGTTACCAGTTTCAGTTGAAAAGAAGCCATCTACTTCAACCTCGTCGGATGAAGATTGGAATAAGTTAGACAAGAAGGCTCAAGGGACTATTCAGTTGTGTCTCACAGATTTTGTCCTCCTGAATGTCTCTTTAGAAGACATAGCATACAAGCTTTGGAGGAAGATAGGTGAAATCTACCAAACTAAGAGTTTGTCTAACAAGTTGTATCTCAAAAGATGTTTGTATTCATTAAAGATGAAGGATGGTGAATCTATTGCTGAACATTTGAATGCTTTTAATTTGATTATAAGTCAACTTGCATCTATTGATGTTAAAATAGAAGATGAGGATAAATGCATTTTATTGATTTTCTCTTTGCCAGAATCTTGGGAAAATTTAGTTATTGCTATAACAAGTGGTGGTGCAGAACCTAAGTTGGATACTATTATTCCCATACTTCTTTCAGAGGAGATGAGGAGAAAGACCATGTGCAGTGGCTCCCAAGATGCCTTGCATGTGCGAGGTAGGCCCAAGGAGAAAGAGCCTAAATGGGATAAGAAGAAGGATAAGTCTAAAGGACGATCTAAGACCCCTGGAAAGAGCAGAGTGAAGTGTTGGAACTGTGGTAAACGGGGACATGTGAAGAAGGAATGTAGAAACAAGAAAAAGAATGCAGATTCCTGCACGGAAAAGTCCTCTCATAACGGTGATTCTGATGCTTTGATTATTTCAGCTAACACAATTTGTAATGATGCTTGGCTTATTGATTCAGGTGCTTCCTTCCATATGACTCCTCATAAGGAGTGGTTTTCTACATATAAAGAATATGATGGAGGAGAGGTCTTCATGGGTGACAATAGCTCACAAAAGGTTATTGGTAAAGGAAAGGTAAAGTTGTGTTTCAATGATGGGAGGGTTAAAATCCTTGATGATGTTTTACATATTCCAGGACTTACAAAAAGTTTAATTTTGGTTTCCAAGTTGAATGATTCTAGGATGCATGTGACATTTGACAAGTCTAGTTGCAGGATGGTAAGGGGGAGTTTGGTGGTTGCTAAAGGATCTCATATAGGGAATTTATTTACGCTACATGCCTCTACTTTATGTAACTCCTCTTTTGTAACTAGCACTGAAAATGCATGTATGTTGTGGCACCATAGATTGGGTCACATTGGTGAAAAAGGTCTTAGGACCATACTTGATAAGAAACTAGTAGACGGTATTTCTGATTATTTTGTTGGTAAAAATGATTTTTGTGAGGATTGTGTGTTTGGTAAACAAAATAGGTCATCATTTCCTAAAGGAACTAATAAAGCTAATGGATTGTTAGAACTAATTCATTCGGATGCATGTGGTCCAGTGGATACAAATTCTTTGAGTAGATCACGTTATTATGTTTCCTTCATTGATGATTAGTCAAGATATACTTGGATTTATTTTATGCATACAAAATCTGAAGTTTTCACCAAATTTAAGGAATTTAAAGCATTGGTTGAAAAGCAAACAAATTATAAGATAAAAGTATTGAGATCTGACAATGGGGGTGAATATTGTTCTAAGGAATTTGATGAGTTTTGCAGACATGCAGGAATTGTTAGGCAAAAGACTACACCTTACACACCCCAACAAAATGGGGTAGCAGAAAGAATGAACCGTACATTAATGGAAAGAGCTAGGAGCATGTTAAGTAGTTCTAAGTTAGATAAATGCTTTTGGGTAGAAGTTGTTGGTACTGCTTGTTATTTAATTAATAGATCTCCTTGTAAAGCTCTTGTTGATAAAACTCCTTATGAAATGTGGTTGGGTAAAAGGCCTTCAATTTCACATTTAAGGATCTTTGGTTGTGAGGATTTTGTTCATGTGCCTCAAGAGAAGCGGTCTAAATTGGATCCCAAATCTCATAAATGCATCTTTGTAGGTTATGGTGAAAATGTTAAAGGTTATAAACTTTGGAATCCACTAACACGAAAGATGATATTTTCTAGAGATGTTATTTTTAGGGAATTTAGAGCTAACTTTGAAGATGTGCAACCAAAGGAAAAGTCAAAGATAGTGCATTTTGAAACTAAGCAAGAAGATGCACATGTGGAAGAATAGAGAGATGGACAAGAAGATGGAGAAGAAGAAGAGAGTTCTGAAGAATCTATTGTAATAGAAGAAGTTGAAAACAATGAGGATGAACATGAGGAGGAACCTCTTACTCCACCTTTGAGAAGATCCACAAGACAACAAAATCCAGTTGACAGGTATAGCCCACCTGATTCTCATTGTAAATTTGCTTTGTTATGTATTGATGATGAACCTAGATCTTTCAGGGAGGCTCTCTCTTCAAAAGAATGTGAGTCTTGGATGTAGGCCATGCATGATGAGATGATGTATTTGAAAAACTATGACACCTGGGATCTTGTTAGTTTTCCCAAAGGAAGAAAGGCCATTGGTTGTAAGTGGAGATATAAAAAGAAGTTTGGTGCAAACAAAAAAGTTAAGAACGGTACAAGGCAGGATTAGTGGCCAAAGTGCCTCAGAGGAGTTGATTTTAGTGAAATATTCTCTCACATTGCTAAGTTAACTATATTAGATTCCTTTTATCCATTACTCACTTATGATTTAGAAATAGAACAAATGGATGTTAAAGCTGCTTTCTTGCATGGGATCTAGGAAGAATTTATACAAGAGCGATGGTTTTTATTTGTGAAAGGAAAAGAACACTTGGTTTGTAGAGTTAAAGGTCTCTATATGGTTTGAAACAATCACCTAGGATGTGGTGCCAGAAGTTTGATGCATTTGCATTAAATATTAGTTTTGCTAGAAGTGATGAGGATCACTATGTTTATTTTAAAGTTATTGATGATCATATACTGATTATTGTCTTATATGTGGATGATATGGTGTTCATTGGTAACAATAAGACAATGATTAGGGAACTTAAAACTCAACTTTCTGGCACATTTGATATGAAAGATTTAGGGGCTACTAAATATATTCTTGGGATGTAAATCATTAGGGATCAGGTTCACATAAAGCTTTGGTTAAGTCAGAGTAAGTATGTTAACACTATTTTTGAAAAGGTTTAATATCTTGGTACGTAAACCCGATAAATGTCCATTTCCTAATGGTACTGGTGAGTTTTGAACATGTGTCCTCATCGGACGATGATAATGATGAAATGTCTAAAGCTCCTTATGCTAGTGATGTCCGGTAGTTTAATGTATGCAATGGTTTGTACTAAGACGGGATATAGCCAAAGTGGTGGGGTTTTAAAAGCGGTTTATGTCTAACAGTAAAGAACGATAGACTTTTTGTTAAAATAGGTATTTAAGATATTTGCAAGGCGCCGATTACTTGTTTGGTTTATCGTGGTAGTAATGATGTTGAAGAATCATTGGACACACGGGGTTTTGTTGATTCAGATTGGGCAAAAGACTTGGACAGTCAGAGGTCGACAAGTGGTTGTGTTTACTTTGTTTGGAGCTACGGTTAGTTGGATGAGTAAGAGGCAACCCGTGGTTGCTTTGTCCACCACAAAAGTAGAGTACATGGCTGCTGCACATGCCTCTAAAGAGGCAGTTTGGATTCTAGAGACTTGAAATGGTATTGGTTTTGATTAGGGATAGTGAGGGATCATATGCTTGATGAGTGGAGTGCCATATGTTTAGCTAAAAATCCTATGTATCATGCTCGTACTAAGCATGTTGATGTTCAGTATCACTTTGTGCGAGAAATGATTGAGAATGGACAAGTCTTGATTGAAAAGGTTGACACTTTGGATAATGTTACAAATTCTCTTACAAAGCCAGTCACCATGGAAAAGTTATCTTGGTGTAGAAAGGCCATGGGCCTTGATCACTATACTTAATTCTATGTAATTGTATCTCTATGGGTGTAATTTACAATGTATGATGTCAAGTGGGAGAATGTTAGGATTTAGGTGTCATCAACCTTGTAAATCCTTTATTTTATTATTCTCCTAAAAGTGTTTTGTTCATTTACCCATAAGAGGAGGTGAAAGCTGATTTGA